>CAKAJI010000498.1:0-80354 GCA_916610255.1 Lasioglossum lativentre
GTAATATGCAGTGTATCATTGAAAATACCTTAGAATATATGGTAATTCTTGTCTATCAATGAAAATACCTTATAATACAACGTAATATGCAGTGTATCATTGAAAATACCTTATAATATATCGTAATTTGTAGTGTATCATTGAAAATACCATATAGTATAACGTAATATGCAGTGCATCATTGAAAATACCTCATAATATAACGTAATATGCAGTGTATCATTGAAAACATCTTATAATATAACGTCATTTGCAGTGTATCATTGAAAATACATATAATATAACGTAATATGCAGTGTATCATTGAAAATACCTTATGATATAATGTAATATGCAGTGTATCATTGAAAATACCTTATAATATATGGTAATTTGTAGTGTATCAATGAAAATACCTTATAATATAACGTAATATGCAGTGTATCATTGAAAATACCATATAATATATCGTAATATATAGTTTATCATTGAAAATACTTTATAATATAACGTAATATGCAGTGTATCATTGAAAATACCATATAATATAACGTAATATGCAGTGTATCATTGTCAATACCTTATAATAAAACGTAATATGCAGTGTATCATTGAAAATACCTTAGAATATATGGTAATTCTAGTCTATCAATGAAAAAACCTTATAATACAACGTAATATGCAGTGTATCATTGAAAATACCTTATAATATATCGTAATTTGTAGTGTATCATTGAAAATACCATATAGTATAACGTAATATGCAGTGCATCATTGAAAATACCTTATAATATAACGTAATATGCAGTGTATCATTGAAGATACATTATGATATAACGTAATATGCAGTATATCATTGAAAATACCTTATAATATATGGTAATTTGAACTGTATCAATCAAAATACCTTCTAATATATCGTAATATGCAGTGTATCATCGAAAATACCTTATAATATATCGTAATTTTTTAGTGTATCATTGAAAATACCTCATAATATAATGTAATATGCAGTGTATCATTGAAAATACCTTATAATAAAACGTAATATGCAGTGTATCATTGAAAATACCTTATAATATAACGTAATATGCAGTGTATCATTGAAAATACCTTATAATATAACGTAATATGCAGTGTATCATTGAAAAAACCTTATGATATAACGTAATATGCAGTGTATCATTGAAAATACCTTATAATATAACGTAATATGCAGTGTATCATTGAAAATACCTTATGATATAACGTAATATGCAGTGTATCATTGAAAATACCTTATAATATAACGTAATATGCAGTGTATCATTGAAAATACCTTATGATATAACGTAATATGCAGTGTATCATTGAAAATACCTTATAATATAACGTAATATGCATTGTATCATTGAAAATACCCTATAATATATCGTAATTTGTAGTGTATCATTAAAAATACCTTAGAATATATGGTAATTCTAGTCTATCAATGAAAAAACCTTATAATACAACGTAATATGCAGTGTATCATTGAAAATACCTTATAATATATCGTAATTTGTAGTGTATCATTGAAAATACCATATAGTATAACGTAATATGCAGTGCATCATTGAAAATACCTTATAATATAACGTAATATGCAGTGTATCATTGAAGATACATTATGATATAACGTAATATGCAGTATATCATTGAAAATACCTTATAATATATGGTAATTTGAACTGTATCAATCAAAATACCTTCTAATATATCGTAAAATGCAGTGTATCATCGAAAATACCTTATAATATATCGTAATTTGTAGTGTATCATTGAAAATACCCTATAATATATCGTAATTTTTTAGTGTATCATTGAAAACACCTACTAATATAACGTAATATGCAGTGTATCATTGAAAATACCTTATAATATATCGTAATTTGTAGTGTATCATTGAAAATACCATATAGTATAACGTAATATGCAGTGCATCATTGAAAATACCTTATAATAAAACGTAATATGCAGTGTATCATTGAAAATACCTTATAATAAAACGTAATATGCAGTGTATCATTGAAAATACCTTAGAATATATGGTAATTCTTGTCTATCAATGAAAATACCTTATAATACAACGTAATATGCAGTGTATCATTGAAAATACCTTATAATATATCGTAATTTGTAGTGTATCATTGAAAATACCATATAGTATAACGTAATATGCAGTGCATCATTGAAAATACCTCATAATATAACGTAATATGCAGTGTATCATTGAAAACATCTTATAATATAACGTCATTTGCAGTGTATCATTGAAAATACATATAATATAACGTAATATGCAGTGTATCATTGAAAATACCTTATGATATAATGTAATATGCAGTGTATCATTGAAAATACCTTATAATATATGGTAATTTGTAGTGTATCATTGAAAATACCTTATAATATATGGTAATTTGAACTGTATCAATCAAAATACCTTCTAATATATCGTAATATGCAGTGTATCATCGAAAATACCTTATAATATATCGTAATTTTTTAGTGTATCATTGAAAATACCTCATAATATAATGTAATATGCAGTGTATCATTGAAAATACCTTATAATAAAACGTAATATGCAGTGTATCATTGAAAATACCTTATAATATAACGTAATATGCAGTGTATCATTGAAAATACCTTATAATATAACGTAATATGCAGTGTGTCATTGAAAAAACCTTATGATATAACGTAATATGCAGTGTATCATTGAAAATACCTTATAATATAACGTAATATGCAGTGTATCATTGAAAATACCATATAATATATCGTAATATATAGTTTATCATTGAAAATACTTTATAATATAACGTAATATGCAGTGTATCATTGAAAATACCATATAATATAACGTAATATGCAGTGTATCATTGAAAATACCTTATAATAAAACGTAATATGCAGTGTATCATTGAAAATACCTTAGAATATATGGTAATTCTAGTCTATCAATGAAAAAACCTTATAATACAACGTAATATGCAGTGTATCATTGAAAATACCTTATAATATATCGTAATTTGTAGTGTATCATTGAAAATACCTTATAATATATGGTAATTTGTAGTGTATCAATGAAAATACCTTATAATATAACGTAATATGCAGTGCATCATTGAAAATACCTTATAATATATCGTAATTTGTAGTGTATCATTAAAAATACCTTATGATGTAACGTAATGTGCAGTATATCATTGAAAATACCTTATAATATATGGTAATTTGAACTGTATCAATCAAAATACCTTCTAATATATCGTAAAATGCAGTGTATCATCGAAAATACCTTATAATATATCGTAATTTGTAGTGTATCATTGAAAATACCCTATAATATATCGTAATTTTTTAGTGTATCATTGAAAACACCTAATAATATAACGTAATATGCAGTGTATCATTGAAAATACCTTATAATATATCGTAATTTGTAGTGTATCATTGAAAATACCATATAGTATAACGTAATATGCAGTGCATCATTGAAAATACCTTATAATAAAACGTAATATGCAGTGTATCATTGAAAATACCTTATAATAAAACGTAATATGCAGTGTATCATTGAAAATACCTTAGAATATATGGTAATTCTTGTCTATCAATGAAAATACCTTATAATACAACGTAATATGCAGTGTATCATTGAAAATACCTTATAATATATCGTAATTTGTAGTGTATCATTGAAAATACCATATAGTATAACGTAATATGCAGTGCATCATTGAAAATACCTCATAATATAACGTAATATGCAGTGTATCATTGAAAACATCTTATAATATAACGTCATTTGCAGTGTATCATTGAAAATACATATAATATAACGTAATATGCAGTGTATCATTGAAAATACCTTATGATATAATGTAATATGCAGTGTATCATTGAAAATACCTTATAATATATGGTAATTTGTAGTGTATCAATGAAAATACCTTATAATATAACGTAATATGCAGTGTATCATTGAAAATACCATATAATATATCGTAATATATAGTTTATCATTGAAAATACTTTATAATATAACGTAATATGCAGTGTATCATTGAAAATACCATATAATATAACGTAATATGCAGTGTATCATTGAAAATACCTTATAATAAAACGTAATATGCAGTGTATCATTGAAAATACCTTAGAATATATGGTAATTCTAGTCTATCAATGAAAAAACCTTATAATACAACGTAATATGCAGTGTATCATTGAAAATACCTTATAATATATCGTAATTTGTAGTGTATCATTGAAAATACCATATAGTATAACGTAATATGCAGTGCATCATTGAAAATACCTTATAATATAACGTAATATGCAGTGTATCATTGAAGATACATTATGATATAACGTAATATGCAGTATATCATTGAAAATACCTTATAATATATGGTAATTTGAACTGTATCAATCAAAATACCTTCTAATATATCGTAATATGCAGTGTATCATCGAAAATACCTTATAATATATCGTAATTTT
This sequence comes from Lasioglossum lativentre, assembly GCA_916610255.1. NCBI lineage: Eukaryota > Metazoa > Arthropoda > Insecta > Hymenoptera > Halictidae > Lasioglossum > Lasioglossum lativentre. The sequence continues at coordinate 4,513 of CAKAJI010000498.1, forward strand.
TTAGTGTATCATTGAAAATACCTCATAATATAATGTAATATGCAGTGTATCATTGAAAATACCTTATAATAAAACGTAATATGCAGTGTATCATTGAAAATACCTTATAATATAACGTAATATGCAGTGTATCATTGAAAATACCTTATAATATAACGTAATATGCAGTGTATCATTGAAAAAACCTTATGATATAACGTAATATGCAGTGTATCATTGAAAATACCTTATAATATAACGTAATATGCAGTGTATCATTGAAAATACCTTATGATATAACGTAATATGCAGTGTATCATTGAAAATACCTTATGATATAACGTAATATGCAGTGTATCATTGAAAATACCTTATAATATAACGTAATATGCATTGTATCATTGAAAATACCCTATAATATATCGTAATTTGTAGTGTATCATTAAAAATACCTTAGAATATATGGTAATTCTAGTCTATCAATGAAAAAACCTTATAATACAACGTAATATGCAGTGTATCATTGAAAATACCTTATAATATATCGTAATTTGTAGTGTATCATTGAAAATACCATATAGTATAACGTAATATGCAGTGCATCATTGAAAATACCTTATAATATAACGTAATATGCAGTGTATCATTGAAGATACATTATGATATAACGTAATATGCAGTATATCATTGAAAATACCTTATAATATATGGTAATTTGAACTGTATCAATCAAAATACCTTCTAATATATCGTAATATGCAGTGTATCATCGAAAATACCTTATAATATATCGTAATTTTTTAGTGTATCATTGAAAATACCTCATAATATAATGTAATATGCAGTGTATCATTGAAAATACCTTATAATAAAACGTAATATGAAGTGTATCATTGAAAATACCTTATAATATAACGTAATATGCAGTGTATCATTGAAAATACCTTATAATATAACGTAATATGCAGTGTATCATTGAAAAAACCTTATGATATAACGTAATATGCAGTGTATCATTGAAAATACCTTATAATATAACGTAATATGCAGTGTATCATTGAAAAAACCTTATGATATAACGTAATATGCAGTGTATCATTGAAAATACCTTATAATATAACGTAATATGCAGTGTATCATTAAAAATACCTTATGATATAACGTAATATGCAGTGTATCATTGAAAATACCTCATAATATAATGTAATATGCAGTGTATCATTGAAAATACCTTATAATAAAACGTAATATGCAGTGTATCATTGAAAATACCTTATAATATAACGTAATATGCAGTGTATCATTGAAAATACCTTATAATATAACGTAATATGCAGTGTGTCATTGAAAAAACCTTATGATATAACGTAATATGCAGTGTATCATTGAAAATACCTTATAATATAACGTAATATGCAGTGTGTCATTGAAAAAACCTTATGATATAACGTAATATGCAGTGTATCATTGAAAATACCTTATAATATAACGTAATATGCAGTGTATCATTGAAAATACCATATAATATATCGTAATATATAGTTTATCATTGAAAATACTTTATAATATAACGTAATATGCAGTGTATCATTGAAAATACCATATAATATAACGTAATATGCAGTGTATCATTGAAAATACCTTATAATAAAACGTAATATGCAGTGTATCATTGAAAATACCTTAGAATATATGGTAATTCTAGTCTATCAATGAAAAAACCTTATAATACAACGTAATATGCAGTGTATCATTGAAAATACCTTATAATATATCGTAATTTGTAGTGTATCATTGAAAATACCTTATAATATATGGTAATTTGTAGTGTATCAATGAAAATACCTTATAATATAACGTAATATGCAGTGCATCATTGAAAATACCTTATAATATAACGTAATATGCAGTGTATCATTGAAGATACATTATGATATAACGTAATATGCAGTATATCATTGAAAATACCTTATAATATATGGTAATTTGAACTGTATCAATCAAAATACCTTCTAATATATCGTAATATGCAGTGTATCATCGAAAATACCTTATAATATATCGTAATATGCAGTGTATCATTGAAAATACCTCATAATATAATGTAATATGCAGTGTATCATTGAAAATACCTTATAATAAAACGTAATATGCAGTGTATCATTGAAAATACCTTATAATATAACGTAATATGCAGTGTATCATTGAAAATACCTTATAATATAACGTAATATGCAGTGTATCATTGAAAAAACCTTATGATATAACGTAATATGCAGTGTATCATTGAAAATACCTTATAATATAACGTAATATGCAGTGTATCATTGAAAATACCTTATGATATAACGTAATATGCAGTGTATCATTGAAAATACCTTATAATATAACGTAATATGCAGTGTATCATTGAAAATACCTTATGATATAACGTAATATGCAGTGTATCATTGAAAATACCTTATAATATAACGTAATATGCAGTGTATCATTGAAAATACCCTATAATATATCGTAATTTGTAGTGTATCATTAAAAATACCTTATGATGTAACGTAATGTGCAGTATATCATTGAAAATACCTTATAATATATGGTAATTTGAACTGTATCAATCAAAATACCTTCTAATATATCGTAAAATGCAGTGTATCATCGAAAATACCTTATAATATATCGTAATTTGTAGTGTATCATTGAAAATACCCTATAATATATCGTAATTTTTTAGTGTATCATTGAAAACACCTAATAATATAACGTAATATGCAGTGTATCATTGAAAATACCTTATAATATATCGTAATTTGTAGTGTATCATTGAAAATACCATATAGTATAACGTAATATGCAGTGCATCATTGAAAATACCTTATAATAAAACGTAATATGCAGTGTATCATTGAAAATACCTTATAATAAAACGTAATATGCAGTGTATCATTGAAAATACCTTAGAATATATGGTAATTCTTGTCTATCAATGAAAATACCTTATAATACAACGTAATATGCAGTGTATCATTGAAAATACCTTATAATATATCGTAATTTGTAGTGTATCATTGAAAATACCATATAGTATAACGTAATATGCAGTGCATCATTGAAAATACCTCATAATATAACGTAATATGCAGTGTATCATTGAAAACATCTTATAATATAACGTCATTTGCAGTGTATCATTGAAAATACATATAATATAACGTAATATGCAGTGTATCATTGAAAATACCTTATGATATAATGTAATATGCAGTGTATCAATGAAAATACCTTATAATATATGGTAATTTGTAGTGTATCAATGAAAATACCTTATAATATAACGTAATATGCAGTGTATCATTGAAAATACCATATAATATATCGTAATATATAGTTTATCATTGAAAATACTTTATAATATAACGTAATATGCAGTGTATCATTGAAAATACCATATAATATAACGTAATATGCAGTGTATCATTGAAAATACCTTATAATAAAACGTAATATGCAGTGTATCATTGAAAATACCTTAGAATATATGGTAATTCTAGTCTATCAATGAAAAAACCTTATAATACAACGTAATATGCAGTGTATCATTGAAAATACCTTATAATATATCGTAATTTGTAGTGTATCATTGAAAATACCATATAGTATAACGTAATATGCAGTGCATCATTGAAAATACCTTATAATATAACGTAATATGCAGTGTATCATTGAAGATACATTATGATATAACGTAATATGCAGTATATCATTGAAAATACCTTATAATATATGGTAATTTGAACTGTATCAATCAAAATACCTTCTAATATATCGTAATATGCAGTGTATCATCGAAAATACCTTATAATATATCGTAATTTTTTAGTGTATCATTGAAAATACCTCATAATATAATGTAATATGCAGTGTATCATTGAAAATACCTTATAATAAAACGTAATATGCAGTGTATCATTGAAAATACCTTATAATATAACGTAATATGCAGTGTATCATTGAAAATACCTTATGATATAACGTAATATGCAGTGTATCATTGAAAATACCTTATGATATAACGTAATATGCAGTGTATCATTGAAAATACCTTATAATATAACGTAATATGCAGTGTATCATTGAAAATACCTTATAATATATCGTAATTTGTAGTGTATCATTAAAAATACCTTAGAATATATGGTAATTCAAGTCTATCAATGAAAAAACCTTATAATACAACGTAATATGCAGTGTATCATTGAAAATACCTTATAATATATCGTAATTTGTAGTGTATCATTGAAAATACCATATAGTATAACGTAATATGCAATGCATCATTGAAAATACCTTATAATATAACGTAATATGCAGTGTATCATTGAAGATACATTATGATATAACGTAATATGCAGTATATCATTGAAAATACCTTATAATATATGGTAATTTGAACTGTATCAATCAAAATACCTTCTAATATATCGTAATATGCAGTGTATCATCGAAAATACCTTATAATATATCGTAATTTTTTAGTGTATCATTGAAAATACCTCATAATATAATGTAATATGCAGTGTATCATTGAAAATACCTTATAATAAAACGTAATATGCAGTGTATCATTGAAAATACCTTATAATATAACGTAATATGCAGTGTATCATTGAAAATACCTTATAATATAACGTAATATGCAGTGTATCATTGAAAAAACCTTATGATATAACGTAATATGCAGTGTATCATTGAAAATACCTTATAATATAACGTAATATGCAGTGTATCATTGAAAAAACCTTATGATATAACGTAATATGCAGTGTATCATTGAAAATACCTTATAATATAACGTAATATGCAGTGTATCATTGAAAATACCTTATGATATAACGTAATATGCAGTGTATCATTGAAAATACCTTATAATATAACGTAATATGCAGTGTATCATTGAAAATACCCTATAATATATCGTAATTTGTAGTGTATCATTAAAAATACCTTATAATATAACGTAATATGCAGTGTATCATTGAAAATACCTTATGATATAACGTAATATGCAGTGTATCATTGAAAATACCTTATAATATATGGTAATTTGTAATGTATCAACGAAAATACCTTATAATATAATGTAATATGCAGTGTATCATTGAAAATACCATATAATATATCGTAATATGTAGTTTATCATTGAAAATACGTTATAATATAACGTAATATGCAGTGTATCATTGAAAATACCATATAATATAACGTAATATGCCGTGTATCATTGAAAATACCTTATAATAAAACGTAATATGCAGTGTATCATTGAAAATACCTTGGAATAAAACGTAATATGCAGTGTATCATTGAAAATACCTTAGAATATATGGTAATTCTAGTCTATCAATGAAAATACGTTATAATACAACGTAATATGCAGTGTATCATTGAAAATACCTTATAATATATCGTAATTTGTAGTGTATCATTGAAAATACCATATAGTATAACGTAATACGCAGTGCATCATTGAAAATACCTTATAATATAACGTAATATGCAGTGTATCATTGAAAATACCTTATAGTATAACGTAATATGCAGTGCATCATTGAAAATACCTTATAATATAACGTAATATGCAGTGTATCATTGAAAATACCTTATAATATAACGTAATATGCAGTGTATCATTGAAAATACCTTATGATATAACGTAATATGCAGTGTATCATTGAAAATACCTTATGATATAACGTAATATGCAGTGTATCATTGAAAATACCTTATAATATAACGTACTATGCAGTGTATCATTGAAAATACCTTATGATATAACGTAATATGCAGTGTATCATTGAAAGTACCTTATGATATAACGTAATATGCAGTGTATCATTGAAAATACCTTATAATATATGGTAATTTGTAATGTATCAACGAAAATACCTTATAATATAATGTAATATGCAGTGTATCATTGAAAATACCATATAATATATCGTAATATGTAGTTTATCATTGAAAATACGTTATAATATAACGTAATATGCAGTGTATCATTGAAAATACCATATAATATAACGTAATATGCCGTGTATCATTGAAAATACCTTATAATAAAACGTAATATGCAGTGTATCATTGAAAATACCTTGGAATAAAACGTAATATGCAGTGTATCATTGAAAATACCTTAGAATATATGGTAATTCTAGTCTATCAATGAAAATACGTTATAATACAACGTAATATGCAGTGTATCATTGAAAATACCTTATAATATATCGTAATTTGTAGTGTATCATTGAAAATACCATATAGTATAACGTAATATGCAGTGCATCATTGAAAATACCTTATAATATAACGTAATATGCAGTGTATCATTGAAAATACCTTATAGTATAACGTATGTCACGTTGCCCTTCTTCCGTCGGACCGAGTACGGGGAAGAACGGCAACTTCCGGGATTTTATAGGCGCTGAGGCCGGGCCGCGCGCGGCCGTGCGGACGCGGTCCACCCGGGACAAACGCACCTCTCGAAATTCGATCAAGATTGACGTGATTCGACAAGTTCGGGCGCCAGGTACCGGAAGGGTACCGCACGAAACGTTCTCTCGGTTTGCTCGCGGGTCAGCTGACGCGAAGGCCGAATATCGAGAAGCGCGAGGTCGAGAGGAAGGCACGAGGAGTCGGAAGTTCGGACACGGGAATAGCGGGGACAGCCCTCACGGCAGGGCGGATCTCACAGGCGAAATTAACGAATTCGATTTTCGCTCTCAGTCATTTAATTAGTCGTCAATAATTACAGGCGCGCGGCCACGTGGCCGCAACCGGGAGCCCGCGCTCCTTGTACAGGATTGCGATCAGGTGGAGGTTCGCAGCGCGCGGTTGTCGACGTGCGAAGACGTTCGTCGCACGGGTCGCGACTGTCGCGATCGTTCTCGGGAAATTCGAAAGTTTCCGCGAACGAGATGGTAACGGCTCGCGCGATCTAAGCGATATCTAACTCCCGCGAAATGGCGATTCCTACCTTCGCGAAACGCGTACTGTAATGTCCGCGAAAAGGAGCTATCTCACGACGCTGTCGGTTCTCCCGAGGAAAACTTCCGATATGCTAACGGAAGGGAACCTCTTGAATCGGCTCAAAGTACCGTCGGATCGGTACGAGCCCTGGGCACGAGGCGGGAAGCGCCTCGGCACACGCGAATATCGGGGACAGAGTCGGCGATCGGCTCGTGCCCCCCGCGAAATTAACGAGCTCGCTCGTAGACGAGTTTACGGAATCACTGTCGACTTACCGTGACTCGGAATCGGTGTCCTTCGGAAGTAATAGGACGGCTGTGTTTCCTTCCCTCGATAGTCGGGATTTTCGACACCGGCACTCTCCGCACGCGGAATCTAACGTACGAGATCTTTCGGTATCAAAACAGAGCGGCACTCTCGCGATGCGAGCCGGTACGACAGTGATTCCTTCGATTCTCGCCACGGCGCGTATCGATTCTGGTTCCCCCCACTCTAGCGACCTAGCCGAAATTCCCTAGTGGCGTACTTCACGCTGGCGATCTAGCGCTACGCAGGGCCGTGTCCTAACGGAACCTAGGAGCCCGAGAATTACTCGCGAAATTACCGGTTGCGATAAACGACCGGTGAGGATGTTCCCTCTCAGGTGTCTCGTCCACCACCCACGCTAGAACCCCATTTTAAGCGGGGTGAGGCGACGACGGGATCGCGAAAAGAACGATGTTCGGTAGGGGTTCTGGTCCCACGTCGGCGCCTCCGGGTTGATTGGCCCGTGTGTTTTGACTCCTTTTATATTCGCCCGTGCACGGACTATTGTTGTTCGGCCTTTCTCAGATTTCGGGCGCTCCTTGCCTTGGTTTCCTGCGTCGGGAGTTTTCGGCGGTCTCGTCGCCCTGATGATACGCCCCTGCAACTTAGCCGTACTCGGCAAACGTATCGGGCGTCAGCTGGAATTTCGGTATTTCTGTTTCCTCGGGGAACGCTCGCTTTTCCGCGTGCGGATTCGTGGTTCGAGACAGGATCGGCCCGGTCCATACGTAACTCGGTTTTTCTTTTCGCTATTCTTGGGGTAGGGAAGGGACGCTGCAAACTTGCAACGTCACAACTCCCCCCCCCTTAAAATGGACCGGACCGACAACGGTTCGTCGAACCTGTGATTCCGAGCTCGTTGTCGAAAGAGCGTTCCCTTCGGAAGTTTTCCCCTCACACCTGAAAACCTGTAACCTCGGACAGACACACGCTCCCCATGCAATTTTTCTTATTCGACTACTTGTCTTTATTACGTGATTCGGACGAGATTCCTCGCGAAACCTTAACCTACTTTGTGGCGGGTATGAAATAAGTTTGTAGCTTTCTTTCCTTTTTGTTTTATAAAAATATTTAATTTTCAGTCGTTCTTATAATCGCTGGTACTGTATTTACTGACTAGAGATAACGAGAAACGTGGTTCCTAACCAACCACCGGAACGGTAACGAAACTGAGAAAAAAAAATTTTAGGTCGGTCCCGGGATTTACGGGACTCCACAAAAAAAATATCAAATGCGGAGCCGGTACCCCCGATCTTGGGGCCCTCCGATAACTGGAGCGACCTTTTCTAACGAGAAAAAACAAAAAACGATAGCGGAACCGGAATGTGCGGAATGTAACCGAGAAGACACACAAACAAAAAAAACGGTAGCGGAACCGGAATGTGCGGAATGTAACCGAGAAGACACACAAAAAAAACGATAGCGGAAACGGTAGCAGCTCGGCTGGCTCGATAGGCGCGGGCGGGAATTCAACGGCCCGCTACGGGAGCGGTTTTCTTTGTCGAGTCCCCCCCGGCGCTCGCGGGTGGGCCTACTTTCTCCCCTTGATATTCCGCCCCTGTTCTTTCTGGGGTTGAGGGGGCCCTACGAAAATCCACTTGGGCCCGCAGGACTCGCATGTCCTCACGGACCGGTCTGGTCTTCCGCACCGGAAACAATGTTGCCTCCGGCCTTTTGGGCATTCTGTGCGACGGTGCCCATACGCGCCGCAGTTCCAGCAGGCATCCGGGTCCCGGGCTGCCTGCTTCTCGCCCCTTTCCCTCCTTTCATACTGCGCCCAGGAAGCCGTCGCTTCCTTCTTCGGGGTGCAGTATTTCGATGTGGTGAGCGCGGGTCGGGGCGGCTGTTGCCTTTCTCCCGCGGGACACGCCTCCTCTTCCCTCTCCCCCTTTCGGGATGATCCGGTCTGCGGTACCTCTCTTTGCAGCCCTATTAGGTCCCCTTTTTCGCCGGGGACGTAGGGTCCTAATTCTTTATTTTTCTCCTCCGGGAGGTGGTGTTTCGTCGGAGGTATCCCTGGTCCGACTTCCTTCGGGATGGGTCGGCTTGGCTGTAGGGGTGGAGTTGTCTCCGCTGTTGCCTCGTCCAGCGGGCCTAGCAGATCGCCCACGGGAACTGCGCCGGCTAGTTTCACTACTTCCTCTGCCTCTCCGAGGACGAAATTCCTCATGGCCAGGATCGTTTGAGCCACCATTTCTAAGTTTTTGGCCGCGCCGGTGTACCGCTCGCTAAGGTCGCTTTGGGCATTCTGCATCTGTAATTTTTATTTCGTTGTTGTCGTGTTCTTTCCCGCATTTTCTACCGATGGTGTGTACGTTTTTAGGTCCGAGATATGGGCCTTTCCCGCGTCCTTCCCCTCCTTGGTACTCAATCGGTACACTACGGGGGATAATTTCGCGTCGATTCTAAACGGACCGCTAAATTTTGGGCAAAGTTTGGCGGCGATATTCTGTGCCGCCGACGATAGGACGCGGTTTCGTTTGAGGACCCATTCCCCTACCTCGAACTGTGCATCTTTTTTATTGCGGTTATAATATTTTGCCTGGGTTTCGTAAGCGCGATCTAAATTTTCTACTATCCAATGCCGTAACGTAGCCAAATGCCCCATCCTCTCTTTCCATTTCTCGTTCGGGGTTACCTCGATATCTAGGGGGTTTCCGTGCTCGTCCCGATGGCACGACGCAGGTTTCGGTTCTCGTCCGAAATTCAAAAATGCGGGAGATGCCTGTAGTACTGTGTGGTATGCGGTATTATACGCGAAGCGGAATTTCGATAAATTCGCGTCCCAATCGCGATGGTCTTTTCCGATAAACGCAACTATCATGGTTTTTAATACGCGATTAACCCGTTCTACCGGATTCGCCTGCGGGTGATACGGAGGTGTTGTCGTAATTTTTATCCCGTAGGTTTTCGCTAGCTCGTGAATCGCTTTATTAACAAATTCGGTACCGTTATCGGTTAGTAATACTTCTGGGGTTCCCCAGCGCGAGAAAATTAAATCTTCCAGGGCTTCGGAAATTTTTACCCCTGTTGCCCGGCGGAGGGGACAGCATTCTACCCATTTTGTAAAAAGATCTTGCATTACTAGCAAGTAGGAGTACCCTGCACGACTCGACGGAAACGGGCCCATTATGTCCGCGGCGACGACAATCCACGGAGCTTCGATACGACGCCTTCCCATGAGCCCGGAGGGGAGAGTTTGTTCCACCTTCGTTACTTGGCAAATGGGGCAGCGTCGCACGTACTCGACCACGGTTCGAAACATACCCGGCCAATAATATCTGGTCGCGACTCGGTGGTAAGTTTTTTCTACGCCAAGATGACCCGCTTGCGCTTCGTCGTGCGATTCTTTTAGAATCTCGGGTCTCCCCTCTACTGGTACGACTAACTTCCATTCATTTAAGTCGCCCCCGAGAATCTCGGCCATTAATGGGTCGGTACGGCGATGGAAAAGCTGCCCCCCTCGGCTCGACCAGTCAGGGTGTTTTTCCGGGGAACTTTCTACTGCCCGAAATTTTTCCTCATACCAATCTAGTCGTATCGCGGCCACGGTCTCTTCCGCGTTTTCCCCCTTTTCGGTATTTTCAAACATTCGCGAAAGGGCGTCCGGTACGCGGTTTAATGCGCCCTGTCGATAAACGATTTCGAAATCGTATTCTAGCAGTTGTAATGCCCAACGAGCGAGCCTTCCTGATGGATTTCGTAATTGTCGTAACCACCGTAAACTATTGTGATCCGTGATTACCGTAAAACGGTAACCCTCCAAATACGGTCGGAATTTCTGTACGGCCCACACGATAGCGAGACATTCTAGTTCCGTCGCGGAATATTTTCGTTCGGCGTTGTTTAAAGACCGACTCGCGAATGCGATAACCCTTTCGACTTCCTCGATCTCCTGCACCAGTACTGCGCCCAGACCAACGGTACTCGCGTCGGTTTGGAGAACGAACGGTAACTCGAAATGTGGGCATGCAAGGGTCGGGGCTGTCGCGATCAAAGATCTTACTTTTTCGAAAGCGGATTGTTGTCCGCTTTCCCACTTCCATGTTTGTCCCTTCCGAAGCAAAATGTTCATCGGTTCCGATACCGTTGCGAAATCCGGAATGAATCTTCGATACCACGAAGCCATTCCGAGAAATCGTCTAAGTTGTTTAATATTTCTCGGAACCGGAAAGGACAGAACAGGCGCGACTTTGTCTCCGTCGACTTTTAGCCCCTCCCTGCTGACCACGAATCCCAAATACCGTACCTCCTCCCTGCAGAATTCGCATTTATCCGGGTTTATTATCAGGCCGGCCGTTTTTACTCTATTTAGCACCCGGCTGAGCCACTCGAGATGTTGGTCGAACGTCGTCGTCGCGATAATAATATCGTCCAAATACGCGAACGCATGGGGCTCCATTTCCGGTCCTATTAGGCGATCTAATAAGCGTTGAAACGTAGCCGGGGCTCCCGTGAGTCCGTACGGCATACGTTTGAATTGAAACAACCCCTTCCCCGGAACGGTAAACGCGGTAATCTGCTTGCTCGATTCTTCGAGCGGTATTTGGAAGTACGCCTGGCTGAGATCGAGGGTCGAGATATATCGCGCGGCCCGTAATTTATCTAGAATGCTCGTCATAATCGGTAGCGGATACGCGTCTTTTTTCGAGACTTCATTGACTTTGCGAAAATCTAAACAAAACCGATAGGTACCATTTGGCTTCTTGACCATGACGATAGGGCTTGACCATTCACTTTCTGACGGCTCGATAATTCCGGTGGCCAGTAACGAATCTACTTCTTTATAGATCGCTTCCTGAACTTTCGGTGAAACCGTGTAATAACGTTGTTTAATTGGCTTATTATCGCCAACATCAATTTTGTGCATGGTCAAGTCCGTTACGCCCGGTACTCCCGCAAAATCTTTCATTTCGCGTTTTAAAAATTTCCGTAGCCGCTCCTTTTCGTTGACCGTTAAAATCTGTAGGCCACAACAGAGCGGCTCGCTCATTGTTCTGCCGAAGGGAAATTCGACACGTGGTCGCGACGCGAAGTACCACACGGCTCGATGGTATTCGACTACGATACCGAATTTTGCGATTACGTCAATTCCCAATAATACGGAATTGACTAAATTATCGAGAACGCGTACGAGAATTTCGTGGGTCTGGTCTCCGATTCGCAATTTAAAACGTGCCTGTACGGTCGCGCGATCGACTGCCCCCGTGGCCAAAAGAAAATAACACGGTCGCTCAGCTGCTGATATCTGGGCTGCATCTCCGATTAAATTTAAAACGGCGCGACTTACGAACGATATCGAAGAACCGGAATCAATTAGGGCTTTTACGACATGTTTTCCGATACGCGCGTCGATTACGAGAAGCGACGGTCGAGGCGCGCGGTCGCGCTCGACACTTTGTTCGCTTACGCGCGCCGAAATCAAAACATACGGTACCGATAATTTTTCGTCCGAGAGAGGTAATAATTCTCGCGACGCCGACAGATGTTTTTCCGGAGCCGTTAATAATTTTGGCGAAGCCGATCGGGCTCTTACGAGCGGCTCCCTCGTTCGTTTCCCGCGTTCCGATTGCACCGACGGCATTGCTTCGAGGTTACCCCCTGTTCGCCGCATCGGTAGCAATGGATTCGCGGTCTTTCACGACAATTTCGCGATCGATGGCCCGGCTTTTGACAGTTCCAGCACGTGTCGTCAGCCGTCGGTTGGTTGTCCGGCGACTTGACGGCGCGACCGGTACCTGCAACCGTCGGGCCTTCCCAGCTGTTCTCGCCGCGCGTCATACGCGCCGGTTTCGGGCGCGGTCGGTTGGTCGAGCGTTCGGTGGTAGGGGCTCCGCGGGAACGAGAGGGGCCGGCGCGGTATCTCTCTTCCTCGCTGTCGGTACTCTCGGCTGCGGCGATACGATTTACGGTCTCATATTTCGACGTCCAATGGGCTTTTTCCCGACCTAGGTTTTTCGTCTTCTTCGTGTATCTCCGCGGATCGTAATCAAATTCTTTATTCGCGAGGAACGGAGAGCGATAAACGTCAACGGTTCCGGGAGAGAGATGCCGCGCGGCTTCTCGCATGTTTATTTCTAATTCGCGTACCGTATTTAACGACGCGAGCGGTATTACTGCCCGCAATTCATCTCGCGCGCCCCAATAGATTAATTTCATTTTCTTTTCTTCCGGCCACGGTTTCTGCAATCGCTGCATCATAACCTTCATGTACGTGAGGTAATCGCGTACAGGTTCGTCCGGACCCTGTTTCCGCACGCGGAGATCGTGCTCGAGAAGTTCTTGGTAATCCGGATCGCGGAAATTTAGACGCCATTCTTCGGTAAATTCGTCCCACGTGGTCATTACGGGGCAGGTGGAGTACCAGAGCGCTGCAACGCCCGAGAGACAAACCGGCAAACAGCGTAGGAGGTCCTCGTCTTGAAGGTTCGAAACCCTTCGCAAATCCGTGAGTCGGGTGAAGAACATTTCTGAATCTTCCCCCGCCTCTCCGGAGAATTTGAGCTGCCATTTTCGTACCACCTCGTAGGCCGTTAGCGGTTTCTCTCTCTTTACTACGGGGCTCGGCTCTTCCTTGGTACTCGGGGGCACGGAAACACCGGTTTCGAAACCTTGGGTCGGACGACGCCGCGGAGTCGGTATTTGCAGGGTCGTTACAGTTCGGTGCGGGCTGAGGTCCACCGGGTCGCTTTTTACAGTCGGCCCGGTGTACCCCTCTCCGTCGCACTCGCTATATTCCGACCGATCGTCATCCTTCCAAACCTTCGAGCTGGTGTACATCTTTCCGTCACCCGGTATGTCGTTCGAAACTGCGAAGTTTGTTTTTCTTCGCGTCACGGTTAATACCAGGTCCCCCTTGACTCAAGGCCTTTTAACGCGAACTATACAGCGCGATGTTTACGCGACTTGTCCGGACACCTTAGTTCGCACGGAACCGTTGTTCTCTGTTACCCGTAACACGAAACCCGATTTCTTCGACCTACACGAATTCTCTTACGCGTGTTTTCCGAACGCGTACCACATAGCGCTATCGACAACGCCTATTATTGGAGCAATAACAACTCTAATGCTACAGGAATCTCCCGTACGACAATACGCGGTACACGACAATGTCACTAACAATTACAAACGTTAACGGTTTCTCGGATGGGAATTTTGGAAAGGGCCACGATATTTGCCCCAACACCGAAAAACGTACACACCCTTACATAATTTACAAATTTACAAAATTTACCAAATTATACAATTTATTTTACAATAATACTGTCGAGCTGGCTCGTTGTAAATTTTCCTCCGTCGAGAGGTACGCACGGAGAAAACGCTAGACGTTACGAAACGTGGTTGAGCGTGGTCTCCGAGCACAGCGTCGGAGAGATAGTCCTTTGTATTTCGTCGAATACGCGATTCCCGAAAACTGACCGCGACCTTTCTGTGAGAGTCCCTAGCTATTACCGTGCCTCTCTCTGTTCTCGGAAAAACCCTTACAAGAGAGAGGTCCCTGTTCGGGCGCCAATTTGTCACGTTGCCCTTCTTCCGTCGGACCGAGTACGGGGAAGAACGGCAACTTCCGGGATTTTATAGGCGCTGAGGCCGGGCCGCGCGCGGCCGTGCGGACGCGGTCCACCCGGGACAAACGCACCTCTCGAAATTCGATCAAGATTGACGTGATTCGACAAGTTCGGGCGCCAGGTACCGGAAGGGTACCGCACGAAACGTTCTCTCGGTTTGCTCGCGGGTCAGCTGACGCGAAGGCCGAATATCGAGAAGCGCGAGGTCGAGAGGAAGGCACGAGGAGTCGGAAGTTCGGACACGGGAATAGCGGGGACAGCCCTCACGGCAGGGCGGATCTCACAGGCGAAATTAACGAATTCGATTTTCGCTCTCAGTCATTTAATTAGTCGTCAATAATTACAGGCGCGCGGCCACGTGGCCGCAACCGGGAGCCCGCGCTCCTTGTACAGGATTGCGATCAGGTGGAGGTTCGCAGCGCGCGGTTGTCGACGTGCGAAGACGTTCGTCGCACGGGTCGCGACTGTCGCGATCGTTCTCGGGAAATTCGAAAGTTTCCGCGAACGAGATGGTAACGGCTCGCGCGATCTAAGCGATATCTAACTCCCGCGAAATGGCGATTCCTACCTTCGCGAAACGCGTACTGTAATGTCCGCGAAAAGGAGCTATCTCACGACGCTGTCGGTTCTCCCGAGGAAAACTTCCGATATGCTAACGGAAGGGAACCTCTTGAATCGGCTCAAAGTACCGTCGGATCGGTACGAGCCCTGGGCACGAGGCGGGAAGCGCCTCGGCACACGCGAATATCGGGGACAGAGTCGGCGATCGGCTCGTGCCCCCCGCGAAATTAACGAGCTCGCTCGTAGACGAGTTTACGGAATCACTGTCGACTTACCGTGACTCGGAATCGGTGTCCTTCGGAAGTAATAGGACGGCTGTGTTTCCTTCCCTCGATAGTCGGGATTTTCGACACCGGCACTCTCCGCACGCGGAATCTAACGTACGAGATCTTTCGGTATCAAAACAGAGCGGCACTCTCGCGATGCGAGCCGGTACGACAGTGATTCCTTCGATTCTCGCCACGGCGCGTATCGATTCTGGTTCCCCCCACTCTAGCGACCTAGCCGAAATTCCCTAGTGGCGTACTTCACGCTGGCGATCTAGCGCTACGCAGGGCCGTGTCCTAACGGAACCTAGGAGCCCGAGAATTACTCGCGAAATTACCGGTTGCGATAAACGACCGGTGAGGATGTTCCCTCTCAGGTGTCTCGTCCACCACCCACGCTAGAACCCCATTTTAAGCGGGGTGAGGCGACGACGGGATCGCGAAAAGAACGATGTTCGGTAGGGGTTCTGGTCCCACGTCGGCGCCTCCGGGTTGATTGGCCCGTGTGTTTTGACTCCTTTTATATTCGCCCGTGCACGGACTATTGTTGTTCGGCCTTTCTCAGATTTCGGGCGCTCCTTGCCTTGGTTTCCTGCGTCGGGAGTTTTCGGCGGTCTCGTCGCCCTGATGATACGCCCCTGCAACTTAGCCGTACTCGGCAAACGTATCGGGCGTCAGCTGGAATTTCGGTATTTCTGTTTCCTCGGGGAACGCTCGCTTTTCCGCGTGCGGATTCGTGGTTCGAGACAGGATCGGCCCGGTCCATACGTAACTCGGTTTTTCTTTTCGCTATTCTTGGGGTAGGGAAGGGACGCTGCAAACTTGCAACGTCACACGTAATATGCAGTGCATCATTGAAAATACCTTATAATATAACGTAATATGCAGTGTATCATTGAAAATACCTTATAATATAACGTAATATGCAGTGTATCATTGAAAATACCTTATGATATAACGTAATATGCAGTGTATCATTGAAAATACCTTATGATATAACGTAATATGCAGTGTATCATTGAAAATACCTTGGAATAAAACGTAATATGCAGTGTATCATTGAAAATACCTTAGAATATATGGTAATTCTAGTCTATCAATGAAAATACGTTATAATACAACGTAATATGCAGTGTATCATTGAAAATACCTTATAATATATCGTAATATACAGTTTATCATTGAAAATACTTTATAATATAACGTAATATGCAGTGTATCATTGAAAATACCTTATAATATATCGTAATTTGTAGTGTATCATTGAAAATACCATATAGTATAACGTAATATGTAGTGCATCATTGAAAATACCTCATAATATAACGTAATATGCAGTGTATCATTGAAAACATCTTATAATATAACGTCATTTGCAGTGTATCATTGAAAATACATATAATATAACGTAATATGCAGTGTATCATTGAAAATACCTTATGATATAATGTAATATGCAGTGTATCATTGAAAATACCTTATAATATATGGTAATTTGTAGTGTATCAATGAAAATACCTTATAATATAACGTAATATGCAGTGTATCATTGAAAATACCTTATAATATAACGTAATATGCAGTGTACCATTGAAAATACCTTGTAATATTACGTAATATGCAGTGTATCATTGAAAATACCTTATGATATAACGTAATATGCAGTGTATCATTGAAAATACCTTATAATATAACGTAATATGCAGTGTATCATTGAAAATACCTTATAATATAACGTAATATGCAGTATATCATTGAAAATACCTTATAATACAACGTAATATGCAGTGTATCATTGAAAATACCTTAGAATATATGGTAATTCTAGTCTATCAATGAAAATACCTTATAATACAACGTAATATGCAGTGTATCATTGAAAATACCTTATAATATATCGTAATTTGTAGTGTATCATTGAAAATACCATATAGTATAACGTAATATGCAGTGCATCATTGAAAATACCTTATAATATATAGTAGTTTATCATTGAAAACATCTTATAATATAACGTAATATGCAGTGTATCATTGAAAATACCTTATGATGTAACGTAATGTGCAGTATATCATTGAAAATACCTTATAATATATGGTAATTTGAACTGTATCAATCAAAATACCTTCTAATATATCGTAAAATGCAGTGTATCATCGAAAATACCTTATAATATATCGTAATTTGTAGTGTATCATTGAAAATACCCTATAATATATCGTAATTTTTTAGTGTATCATTGAAAATACCTAATAATATAACGTAATATGCAGTGTATCATTGAAAATACCTTATAATATAACGTAATATGCAGTGTATCATTGAAAATACCTTGTAATATTACGTAATATGCAGTGTATCATTGAAAATACCTTATGATATAACGTAATATGCAGTGTATCATCGAAAATACCTTATAATATATCGTAATTTGTAGTGTATCATTGAAAATACCCTATAATATATCGTAATTTTTTAGTGTATCATTGAAAATACCTAATAATATAACGTAATATGCAGTGTATCATTGAAAATACCTTATAATATATCGTAATTTGTAGTGTATCATTGAAAATACCATATAGTATAACGTAATATGCAGTGCATCATTGAAAATACCTTATAATAAAACGTAATATGCAGTGTATCATTGAAAATACCTTATAATAAAACGTAATATGCAGTGTATCATTGAAAATACCTTAGAATATATGGTAATTCTTGTCTATCAATGAAAATACCTTATAATACAACGTAATATGCAGTGTATCATTGAAAATACCTTATAATATATCGTAATTTGTAGTGTATCATTGAAAATACCATATAGTATAACGTAATATGCAGTGCATCATTGAAAATACCTCATAATATAACGTAATATGCAGTGTATCATTGAAAACATCTTATAATATAACGTCATTTGCAGTGTATCATTGAAAATACATATAATATAACGTAATATGCAGTGTATCATTGAAAATACCTTATGATATAATGTAATATGCAGTGTATCATTGAAAATACCTTATAATATATGGTAATTTGTAGTGTATCAATGAAAATACCTTATAATATAACGTAATATGCAGTGTATCATTGAAAATACCATATAATATATCGTAATATATAGTTTATCATTGAAAATACTTTATAATATAACGTAATATGCAGTGTATCATTGAAAATACCATATAATATAAAGTAATATGCAGTGTATCATTGAAAATACCTTATACTAAAACATAATATGCAGTGTATCATTGAAAATACCTTAGAATATATGGTAATTCTAGTCTATCAATGAAAAAACCTTATAATACAACGTAATATGCAGTGTATCATTGAAAATACCTTATAATATATCGTAATTTGTAGTGTATCACTGAAAATACCATATAGTATAACGTAATATGCAGTGCATCATTGAAAATACCTTATAATATAACGTAATATGCAGTGTATCATTGAAGATACATTATGATATAACGTAATATGCAGTATATCATTGAAAATACCTTATAATATATGGTAATTTGAACTGTATCAATCAAAATACCTTCTAATATATCGTAATATGCAGTGTATCATCGAAAATACCTTATAATATATCGTAATTTTTTAGTGTATCATTGAAAATACCTCATAATATAATGTAATATGCAGTGTATCATTGAAAATACCTTATAATAAAACGTAATATGCAGTGTATCATTGAAAATAACTTATAATATAACGTAATATGCAGTGTATCATTGAAAATACCTTATAATATAACGTAATATGCAGTGTATCATTGAAAAAACCTTATGATATAACGTAATATGCAGTGTATCATTGAAAATACCTTATAATATAACGTAATATGCAGTGTATCATTGAAAATACCTTATGATATAACGTAATATGCAGTGTATCATTGAAAATACCTTATAATATAACGTAATATGCAGTGTATCATTGTAAATACCTTATAATATAACGTAATATGCAGTGTATCATTGAAAATACCTTATAATATAACGTAATATGCAGTGTATCATTGAAAATACCTTATAATATAACGTAATATGCAGTGTATCATTGAAAATACCTTATAATATAACGTAATATGCAGTCTATCATTGAAAATACCTTATGATATAACGTAATATGCAGTGTATCATTGAAAATACCTTATAATATAACGTAATATGCAGTGTATCATTGAAAATACCCTATAATATATCGTAATTTGTAGTGTATCAATAAAAATACCTTATAATATAACGTAATATGCAGTGTATCATTGAAAATACCTTATAAAATATAGTAGTTTATCATTGAAAACATCTTATAATATAACGTAATATGCACTTTATCTTTGAAAATACCTTATAATATAACGTAATATGCAGTGTATCATTGAAAATACCTTACAATATATGGTAATTTGAACTGTATCAATCAAAATACCTTATAATATATCGTAATATGCAGTGTATCATCGAAAATACCTTATAATATATCGTAATTTGTAGTGTATCATTGAAAATACCTTATAATATAACGTAATATGCAGTGTATCATTGAAAATACCTTATAATATAACGTAATATGCAGTGTATCATTGAAAATACCTTATGATATAATGTAATATGCAGTGTATCATTGAAAATACCTTATAATATATGGTAATTTGTAGTGTATCAATGAAAATACCTTATAATACAACGTAATATGCAGTGTATCATTGTAAATACCTTATAATATAACGTAATATGCAGTGTATCATTGAAAATACCTTATGATATAATGTAATATGCAGTGTATCATTGAAAATACCTTATAATATATGGTAATTTGTAGTGTATCAATGAAAATACCTTATAATACAACGTAATATGCAGTGTATCATTGTAAATACCTTATAATATAACGTAATATGCAGTGTATCATTGAAAATACCTTATGATATAATGTAATATGCAGTGTATCATTGAAAATACCTTATAATATATGGTAATTTGTAGTGTATCAATGAAAATACCTTATAATACAACGTAATATGCAGTGTATCATTGAAAATACCTTATAATATATCGTAATTTGTAGTGTATCATTGAAAATACCTTATAATATAACGTAATATGCAGTGTATCATTGAAAATACCTTATGATATAATGTAATATGCAGTGTATCATTGAAAATACCTTATAATATATGGTAATTTGTAGTGTATCAATGAAAATACCTTATAATACAACGTAATATGCAGTGTATCATTGAAAATACCTTATGATATAATGTAATATGCAGTGTATCATTGAAAATACCTTATAATATATGGTAATTTGTAGTGTATCAATGAAAACATCTTATAATATAACGTAATATGCACTTTATCATTGAAAATACCTTATGATATAACGTAATATGCAGTGTATCATTGAAAATACCTTATAATATAACGTAATATGCAGTCTATCATTGAAAATACCTTATGATATAACGTAATATGCAGTGTATCATTGTAAATACCTTATAATATAACGTAATATGCAGTGCATCATTGAAAATACCTTATAATATAACGTAATATGCAGTGTATCATTGAAAATACCTTATGATATAACGTAATATGCAGTGTATCATTGAAAATACCTTATAATATAACGTACTATGCAGTGTATCATTGAAAATACCTTATGATATAACGTAATATGCAGTGTATCATTGCAAGTACCTTATGATATAACGTAATATGCAGTGTATCATTGAAAATACCTTATAATATATGGTAATTTGTAATGTATCAACGAAAATACCTTATAATATAATGTAATATGCAGTGTATCATTGAAAATACCATATAATATATCGTAATATGCAGTGTATCATTGAAAATACCTTATAATATAACGTAATATGCAGTGTATCATTGAAAATACCTTATGATATATAACGTAATATGCAGTGTATCATTGCAAGTACCTTATGATATAACGTAATATGCAGTGTATCATTGAAAATACCTTATAATATATGGTAATTTGTAATGTATCAACGAAAATACCTTATAATATAATGTAATATGCAGTGTATCATTGAAAATACCATATAATATATCGTAATATGTAGTTTATCATTGAAAATACGTTATAATATAACGTAATATGCAGTGTATCATTGAAAATACCATATAATATAACGTAATATGCCGTGTATCATTGAAAATACCTTATAATAAAACGTAATATGCAGTGTATCATTGAAAATACCTTGGAATAAAACGTAATATGCAGTGTATCATTGAAAATACCTTAGAATATATGGTAATTCTAGTCTATCAATGAAAATACCTTATAATACAACGTAATATGCAGTGCATCATTGAAAATACCTTATAATATATCGTAATTTGTAGTGTATCATTGAAAATACCATATAGTATAACGTAATATGCAGTGCATCATTGAAAATACCTTATAATATAACGTAATATGCAGTGTATCATTGAAAATACCTTATAAAATATAGTAGTTTATCATTGAAAACATCTTATAATATAACGTAATATGCACTTTATCTTTGAAAATACCTTATGATATAACGTAATATGCAGTGTATCATTGAAAATACCTTACAATATATGGTAATTTGAACTGTATCAATCAAAATACCTTCTAATATATCGTAATATGCAGTGTATCATCGAAAATACCTTATAATATATCGTAATTTGTAGTGTATCATTGAAAATACCTTATAATATAACGTAATATGCAGTGTATCATTGAAAATACCTTATAATATAACGTAATATGCAGTGTATCATTGAAAATACCTTATGATATAATGTAATATGCAGTGTATCATTGAAAATACCTTATAATATATGGTAATTTGTAGTGTATCAATGAAAATACCTTATAATACAACGTAATATGCAGTGTATCATTGTAAATACCTTATAATATAACGTAATATGCAGTGTATCATTGAAAATACCTTATGATATAATGTAATATGCAGTGTATCATTGAAAATACCTTATAATATATGGTAATTTGTAGTGTATCAATGAAAATACCTTATAATACAACGTAATATGCAGTGTATCATTGAAAATACCTTATGATATAATGTAATATGCAGTGTATCATTGAAAATACCTTATAATATAACGTAATATGCAGTGTATCATTGAAAATACCTTATGATATAATGTAATATGCAGTGTATCATTGAAAATACCTTATAATATATGGTAATTTGTAGTGTATCAATGAAAATACCTTATAATACAACGTAATATGCAGTGTATCATTGAAAATACCTTATGATATAATGTAATATGCAGTGTATCATTGAAAATACCTTATAATATATGGTAATTTGTAGTGTATCAATGAAAACATCTTATAATATAACGTAATATGCACTTTATCATTGAAAATACCTTATGATATAACGTAATATGCAGTGTATCATTGAAAATACCTTATAATATAACGTAATATGCAGTCTATCATTGAAAATACCTTATGATATAACGTAATATGCAGTGTATCATTGTAAATACCTTATAATATAACGTAATATGCAGTGTATCATTGAAAATACCTTATAATATAACGTAATATGCAGTGTATCATTGAAAATACCTTATAATATAACGTAATATTCAGTGTATCATTGAAAATACCTTATGATATAACGTAATATGCAGTGTATCATTGAAAATACCTTATAAAATATAGTAGTTTATCATTGAAAACATCTTATAATATAACGTAATATGCACTTTATCTTTGAAAATACCTTATGATATAACGTAATATGCAGTGTATCATTGAAAATACCTTATAATATATGGTAATTTGAACTGTATCAATCAAAATACCTTCTAATATATCGTAATATGCAGTGTATCATCGAAAATACCTTATAATATATCGTAATTTGTAGTGTATCATTGAAAATACCTTATAATATAACGTAATATGCAGTGTATCATTGAAAATACCTTATAATATAACGTAATATGCAGTGTATCATTGAAAATACCTTATGATATAATGTAATATGCAGTGTATCATTGAAAATACCTTATAATATATGGTAATTTGTAGTGTATCAATGAAAATACCTTATAATACAACGTAATATGCAGTGTATCATTGTAAATACCTTATAATATAACGTAATATGCAGTGTATCATTGAAAATACCTTATGATATAATGTAATATGCAGTGTATCATTGAAAATACCTTATAATATATGGTAATTTGTAGTGTATCAATGAAAATACCTTATAATACAACGTAATATGCAGTGTATCATTGAAAATACCTTATAATATATCGTAATTTGTAGTGTATCATTGAAAATACCTTATAATATAACGTAATATGCAGTGTATCATTGAAAATACCTTATGATATAATGTAATATGCAGTGTATCATTGAAAATACCTTATAATATATGGTAATTTGTAGTGTATCAATGAAAATACCTTATAATACAACGTAATATGCAGTGTATCATTGAAAATACCTTATGATATAATGTAATATGCAGTGTATCATTGAAAATACCTTATAATATATGGTAATTTGTAGTGTATCAATGAAAACATCTTATAATATAACGTAATATGCACTTTATCATTGAAAATACCTTATGATATAACGTAATATGCAGTGTATCATTGAAAATACCTTATAATATAACGTAATATGCAGTCTATCATTGAAAATACCTTATGATATAACGTAATATGCAGTGTATCATTGTAAATACCTTATAATATAACGTAATATGCAGTGCATCATTGAAAATACCTTATAATATAACGTAATATGCAGTGTATCATTGAAAATACCTTATAATATAACGTAATATTCAGTGTATCATTGAAAATACCTTATGATATAACGTAATATGCAGTGTATCATTGAAAATACCTTATAATATAACGTAATATGCAGTCTATCATTGAAAATACCTTATGATATAACGTAATATGCAGTGTATCATTGAAAATACCTTATAATATAACGTAATATGCAGTGTATCATTGAAAATACCCTATAATATATCGTAATTTGTAGTGTATCAATAAAAATACCTTATAATATAACGTAATATGCAGTGTATCATTGAAAATACCTTATAAAATATAGTAGTTTATCATTGAAAACATCTTATAATATAACGTAATATGCACTTTATCTTTGAAAATACCTTATGATATAACGTAATATGCAGTGTATCATTGAAAATACCTTACAATATATGGTAATTTGAACTGTATCAATCAAAATACCTTCTAATATATCGTAATATGCAGTGTATCATCGAAAATACCTTATAATATATCGTAATTTGTAGTGTATCATTGAAAATACCTTATAATATAACGTAATATGCAGTATATCATTGAAAATACCTTATAATATAACGTAATATGCAGTGTATCATTGAAAATACCTTATGATATAATGTAATATGCAGTGTATCATTGAAAATACCTTATAATATATGGTAATTTGTAGTGTATCAATGAAAATACCTTATAATACAACGTAATATGCAGTGTATCATTGAAAATACCTTATGATATAACGTAATATGCAGTGTATCATTGAAAATACCTTATAATATAACGTACTATGCAGTGTATCATTGAAAATACCTTATGATATAACGTAATATGCAGTGTATCATTGCAAGTACCTTATGATATAACGTAATATGCAGTGTATCATTGAAAATACCTTATAATATATGGTAATTTGTAATGTATCAACGAAAATACCTTATAATATAATGTAATATGCAGTGTATCATTGAAAATACCTTATAATATATGGTAATTTGTAGTGTATCAATGAAAATACCTTATAATATAACGTAATATGCAGTGTATCATTGAAAATACCTTATAATATAACGTAATATGCAGTGTATCATTGAAAATACCTTATGATATAATGTAATATGCAGTGTATCATTGAAAATACCTTATAATATATGGTAATTTGTAGTGTATCAATGAAAATACCTTATAATATAACGTAATATGCAGTGTATCATTGTAAATACCTTATAATATAACGTAATATGCAGTGTATCATTGAAAATACCTTATGATATAATGTAATATGCAGTGTATCATTGAAAATACCTTATAATATATGGTAATTTGTAGTGTATCAATGAAAATACCTTATAATACAACGTAATATGCAGTGTATCATTGTAAATACCTTATAATATAACGTAATATGCAGTGTATCATTGAAAATACCTTATGATATAATGTAATATGCAGTGTATCATTGAAAATACCTTATAATATATGGTAATTTGTAGTGTATCAATGAAAATACCTTATAATACAACGTAATATGCAGTGTATCATTGAAAATACCTTATGATATATCGTAATTTGTAGTGTATCATTGAAAATACCTTATAATATAACGTAATATGCAGTGTATCATTGAAAATACCTTATGATATAATGTAATATGCAGTGTATCATTGAAAATACCTTATAATATATGGTAATTTGTAGTGTATCAATGAAAATACCTTATAATACAACGTAATATGCAGTGTATCATTGAAAATACCTTATGATATAATGTAATATGCAGTGTATCATTGAAAATACCTTATAATATATCGTAATTTGTAGTGTATCAATAAAAACATCTTATAATATAACGTAATATGCACTTTATCATTGAAAATACCTTATGATATAACGTAATATGCAGTGTATCATTGAAAATACCTTATAATATAACGTAATATGCAGTCTATCATTGAAAATACCTTATGATATAACGTAATATGCAGTGTATCATTGAAAATACCTTATAATATAACGTAATATGCAGTCTATCATTGAAAATACCTTATGATATAACGTAATATGCAGTGTATCATTGAAAATACCTTATAATATAACGTAATATGCAGTGTATCATTGAAAATACCCTATAATATATCGTAATTTGTAGTGTATCAATAAAAATACCTTATAATATAACGTAATATGCAGTGTATCATTGAAAATACCTTATAAAATATAGTAGTTTATCATTGAAAACATCTTATAATATAACGTAATATGCACTTTATCTTTGAAAATACCTTATGATATAACGTAATATGCAGTGTATCATTGAAAATACCTTACAATATATGGTAATTTGAACTGTATCAATCAAAATACCTTCTAATATATCGTAATATGCAGTGTATCATTGAAAATACCTTATAATATATCGTAATTTGTAGTGTATCATTGAAAATACCTTATAATATAACGTAATATGCAGTATATCATTGAAAATACCTTATAATATAACGTAATATGCAGTGTATCATTGAAAATACCTTATGATATAATGTAATATGCAGTGTATCATTGAAAATACCTTATAATATATGGTAATTTGTAGTGTATCAATGAAAATACCTTATAATACAACGTAATATGCAGTGTATCATTGAAAATACCTTATGATATAACGTAATATGCAGTGTATCATTGAAAATACCTTATAATATAACGTAATATGCAGTGTATCATTGAAAATACCTTATGATATAACGTAATATGCAGTGTATCATTGCAAGTACCTTATGATATAACGTAATATGCAGTGTATCATTGAAAATACCTTATAATATATGGTAATTTGTAATGTATCAACGAAAATACCTTATAATATAATGTAATATGCAGTGTATCATTGAAAATACCATATAATATATCGTAATATGCAGTGTATCATTGAAAATACCTTATAATATAACGTAATATGCAGTGTATCATTGAAAATACCTTATGATATATAACGTAATATGCAGTGTATCATTGCAAGTACCTTATGATATAACGTAATATGCAGTGTATCATTGAAAATACCTTATAATATATGGTAATTTGTAATGTATCAACGAAAATACCTTATAATATAATGTAATATGCAGTGTATCATTGAAAATACCATATAATATATCGTAATATGTAGTTTATCATTGAAAATACGTTATAATATAACGTAATATGCAGTGTATCATTGAAAATACCATATAATATAACGTAATATGCCGTGTATCATTGAAAATACCTTATAATAAAACGTAATATGCAGTGTATCATTGAAAATACCTTGGAATAAAACGTAATATGCAGTGTATCATTGAAAATACCTTAGAATATATGGTAATTCTAGTCTATCAATGAAAATACCTTATAATACAACGTAATATGCAGTGCATCATTGAAAATACCTTATAATATATCGTAATTTGTAGTGTATCATTGAAAATACCATATAGTATAACGTAATATGCAGTGCATCATTGAAAATACCTTATAATATAACGTAATATGCAGTGTATCATTGAAAATACCTTATAAAATATAGTAGTTTATCATTGAAAACATCTTATAATATAACGTAATATGCACTTTATCTTTGAAAATACCTTATGATATAACGTAATATGCAGTGTATCATTGAAAATACCTTACAATATATGGTAATTTGAACTGTATCAATCAAAATACCTTCTAATATATCGTAATATGCAGTGTATCATCGAAAATACCTTATGATATAACGTAATATGCAGTGTATCATTGAAAATACCTTATAATATAACGTACTATGCAGTGTATCATTGAAAATACCTTATGATATAACGTAATATGCAGTGTATCATTGCAAGTACCTTATGATATAACGTAATATGCAGTGTATCATTGAAAATACCTTATAATATATGGTAATTTGTAATGTATCAACGAAAATACCTTATAATATAATGTAATATGCAGTGTATCATTGAAAATACCTTATAATATATGGTAATTTGTAGTGTATCAATGAAAATACCTTATAATATAACGTAATATGCAGTGTATCATTGAAAATACCTTATAATATAACGTAATATGCAGTGTATCATTGAAAATACCTTATGATATAATGTAATATGCAGTGTATCATTGAAAATACCTTATAATATATGGTAATTTGTAGTGTATCAATGAAAATACCTTATAATACAACGTAATATGCAGTGTATCATTGTAAATACCTTATAATATAACGTAATATGCAGTGTATCATTGAAAATACCTTATGATATAATGTAATATGCAGTGTATCATTGAAAATACCTTATAATATATGGTAATTTGTAGTGTATCAATGAAAATACCTTATAATACAATGTAATATGCAGTGTATCATTGTAAATACCTTATAATATAACATAATATGCAGTGTATCATTGAAAATACCTTATGATATAATGTAATATGCAGTGTATCATTGAAAATACCTTATAATATATGGTAATTTGTAGTGTATCAATGAAAATACCTTATAATACAACGTAATATGCAGTGTATCATTGAAAATACCTTATGATATATCGTAATTTGTAGTGTATCATTGAAAATACCTTATAATATAACGTAATATGCAGTGTATCATTGAAAATACCTTATGATATAATGTAATATGCAGTGTATCATTGAAAATACCTTATAATATATGGTAATTTGTAGTGTATCAATGAAAATACCTTATAATACAACGTATTTTCATTGAAAATACCTTATGATATAATGTAATATGCAGTGTATCATTGAAAATACCTTATAATATATGGTAATTTGTAGTGTATCAATGAAAACATCTTATAATATAACGTAATATGCACTTTATCATTGAAAATACCTTATGATATAACGTAATATGCAGTGTATCATTGAAAATACCTTATAATATAACGTAATATGCAGTCTATCATTGAAAATACCTTATGATATAACGTAATATGCAGTGTATCATTGAAAATACCTTATAATATAACGTAATATGCAGTCTATCATTGAAAATACCTTATGATATAACGTAATATGCAGTGTATCATTGAAAATACCTTATAATATAACGTAATATGCAGTGTATCATTGAAAATACCCTATAATATATCGTAATTTGTAGTGTATCAATAAAAATACCTTATAATATAACGTAATATGCAGTGTATCATTGAAAATACCTTATAAAATATAGTAGTTTATCATTGAAAACATCTTATAATATAACGTAATATGCACTTTATCTTTGAAAATACCTTATGATATAACGTAATATGCAGTGTATCATTGAAAATACCTTACAATATATGGTAATTTGAACTGTATCAATCAAAATACCTTCTAATATATCGTAAAATGCAGTGTATCATCGAAAATACCTTATAATATATCGTAATTTGTAGTGTATCATTGAAAATACCTTATAATATAACGTAATGTGCAGTATATCATTGAAAATACCATATAGTATAACGTAATATGCAGTGTATCATTGAAAATACCTTATGATATAATGTAATATGCAGTGTATCATTGAAAATACCTTATAATATATGGTAATTTGTAGTGTATCAATGAAAATACCTTATAATACAACGTAATATGCAGTGTATCATTGAAAATACCTTATGATATAACGTAATATGCAGTGTATCATTGAAAATACCTTATAATATAACGTAATATGCAGTGTATCATTGAAAATACCTTATGATATAACGTAATATGCAGTGTATCATTGCAAGTACCTTATGATATAACGTAATATGCAGTGTATCATTGAAAATACCTTATAATATATGGTAATTTGTAATGTATCAACGAAAATACCTTATAATATAATGTAATATGCAGTGTATCATTGAAAATACCATATAATATATCGTAATATGCAGTGTATCATTGAAAATACCTTATAATATAACGTAATATGCAGTGTATCATTGAAAATACCTTATGATATATAACGTAATATGCAGTGTATCATTGCAAGTACCTTATGATATAACGTAATATGCAGTGTATCATTGAAAATACCTTATAATATATGGTAATTTGTAATGTATCAACGAAAATACCTTATAATATAATGTAATATGCAGTGTATCATTGAAAATACCATATAATATATCGTAATATGTAGTTTATCATTGAAAATACGTTATAATATAACGTAATATGCAGTGTATCATTGAAAATACCATATAATATAACGTAATATGCCGTGTATCATTGAAAATACCTTATAATAAAACGTAATATGCAGTGTATCATTGAAAATACCTTGGAATAAAACGTAATATGCAGTGTATCATTGAAAATACCTTAGAATATATGGTAATTCTAGTCTATCAATGAAAATACCTTATAATACAACGTAATATGCAGTGCATCATTGAAAATACCTTATAATATATCGTAATTTGTAGTGTATCATTGAAAATACCATATAGTATAACGTAATATGCAGTGCATCATTGAAAATACCTTATAATATAACGTAATATGCAGTGTATCATTGAAAATACCTTATAAAATATAGTAGTTTATCATTGAAAACATCTTATAATATAACGTAATATGCAGTGTATCATTGTAAATACCTTATAATATAACGTAATATGCAGTGTATCATTGAAAATACCTTACAATATATGGTAATTTGAACTGTATCAATCAAAATACCTTCTAATATATCGTAATATGCAGTGTATCATCGAAAATACCTTATAATATATCGTAATTTGTAGTGTATCATTGAAAATACCTTATAATATAACGTAATATGCAGTGTATCATTGAAAATACCTTATAATATAACGTAATATGCAGTGTATCATTGAAAATACCTTATGATATAATGTAATATGCAGTGTATCATTGAAAATACCTTATAATATATGGTAATTTGTAGTGTATCAATGAAAATACCTTATAATACAACGTAATATGCAGTGTATCATTGTAAATACCTTATAATATAACGTAATATGCAGTGTATCATTGAAAATACCTTATGATATAATGTAATATGCAGTGTATCATTGAAAATACCTTATAATATATGGTAATTTGTAGTGTATCAATGAAAATACCTTATAATACAACGTAATATGCAGTGTATCATTGAAAATACCTTATGATATAATGTAATATGCAGTGTATCATTGAAAATACCTTATAATATAACGTAATATGCAGTGTATCATTGAAAATACCTTATGATATAATGTAATATGCAGTGTATCATTGAAAATACCTTATAATATATGGTAATTTGTAGTGTATCAATGAAAATACCTTATAATACAACGTAATATGCAGTGTATCATTGAAAATACCTTATGATATAATGTAATATGCAGTGTATCATTGAAAATACCTTATAATATATGGTAATTTGTAGTGTATCAATGAAAACATCTTATAATATAACGTAATATGCACTTTATCATTGAAAATACCTTATGATATAACGTAATATGCAGTGTATCATTGAAAATACCTTATAATATAACGTAATATGCAGTCTATCATTGAAAATACCTTATGATATAACGTAATATGCAGTGTATCATTGTAAATACCTTATAATATAACGTAATATGCAGTGCATCATTGAAAATACCTTATAATATAACGTAATATGCAGTGTATCATTGAAAATACCTTATAATATAACGTAATATTCAGTGTATCATTGAAAATACCTTATGATATAACGTAATATGCAGTGTATCATTGAAAATACCTTATAAAATATAGTAGTTTATCATTGAAAACATCTTATAATATAACGTAATATGCACTTTATCTTTGAAAATACCTTATGATATAACGTAATATGCAGTGTATCATTGAAAATACCTTATAATATATGGTAATTTGAACTGTATCAATCAAAATACCTTCTAATATATCGTAATATGCAGTGTATCATCGAAAATACCTTATAATATATCGTAATTTGTAGTGTATCATTGAAAATACCTTATAATATAACGTAATATGCAGTGTATCATTGAAAATACCTTATAATATAACGTAATATGCAGTGTATCATTGAAAATACCTTATGATATAATGTAATATGCAGTGTATCATTGAAAATACCTTATAATATATGGTAATTTGTAGTGTATCAATGAAAATACCTTATAATATAACGTAATATGCAGTGTATCATTGAAAATACCATATAATATATCGTAATATATAGTTTATCATTGAAAATACTTTATAATATAACGTAATATGCAGTGTATCATTGAAAATATCATATAATATAACGTAATATGCAGTGAATCATTGAAAATACCTTATAATAAAACGTAATATGCAGTGTATCATTGAAAATACCTTAGAATATATGGTAATTCTAGTCTATCAATGAAAAAACCTTATAATAAAACGTAATATGCTGTGTATCATTGAAAATACCTTAGAATATATGGTAATTCTAGTCTATCAATGAAAATACCTTATAATACAACGTAATATGCAGTGTATCATTGAAAATACCTTATAATATATAGTAGTTTATCATTGAAAACATCTTATAATATAACGTAATATGCAGTGTATCATTGAAAATACCTTATGATATAACGTAATGTGCAGTATATCATTGAAAATACCTTATAATATATGGTAATTTGAACTGTATCAATCAAAATACCTTCTAATATATCGTAAAATGCAGTGTATCATCGAAAATACCTTATAATATATCGTAATTTGTAGTGTATCATTGAAAATACCCTATAATATATCGTAATTTTTTAGTGTATCATTGAAAATACCTAATAATATATCGTAATATGCAGTGTATCATTGAAAATACCTTATAATATATCGTAATTTGTAGTGTATCATTGAAAATACCATATAATATAACGTACTATGCAGTGTATCATTGAAAATACCTTATGATATAACGTAATATGCAGTGTATCATTGCAAGTACCTTATGATATAACGTAATATGCAGTGTATCATTGAAAATACCTTATAATATATGGTAATTTGTAATGTATCAACGAAAATACCTTATAATATAATGTAATATGCAGTGTATCATTGAAAATACCATATAATATATCGTAATATGTAGTTTATCATTGAAAATACGTTATAATATAACGTAATATGCAGTGTATCATTGAAAATACCATATAATATAACGTAATATGCCGTGTATCATTGAAAATACCTTATAATAAAACGTAATATGCAGTGTATCATTGAAAATACCTTGGAATAAAACGTAATATGCAGTGTATCATTGAAAATACCTTAGAATATATGGTAATTCTAGTCTATCAATGAAAAAACCTTATAATAAAACGTAATATGCTGTGTATCATTGAAAATACCTTAGAATATATGGTAATTCTAGTCTATCAATGAAAATACCTTATAATACAACGTAATATGCAGTGTATCATTGAAAATACCTTATAATATATAGTAGTTTATCATTGAAAACATCTTATAATATAACGTAATATGCAGTGTATCATTGAAAATACCTTATGATATAACGTAATGTGCAGTATATCATTGAAAATACCTTATAATATATGGTAATTTGAACTGTATCAATCAAAATACCTTCTAATATATCGTAAAATGCAGTGTATCATCGAAAATACCTTATAATATATCGTAATTTGTAGTGTATCATTGAAAATACCCTATAATATATCGTAATTTTTTAGTGTATCATTGAAAATACCTAATAATATATCGTAATATGCAGTGTATCATTGAAAATACCTTATAATATATCGTAATTTGTAGTGTATCATTGAAAATACCATATAGTATAACGTAATATGCAGTGCATCATTGAAAATACCTTATAATATATAGTAGTTTATCATTGAAAACATCTTATAATATAACGTAATATGCAGTGTATCATTGAAAATACTTTATGATATAACGTAATATGCAGTGTATCATTGAAAATACCTTATAATATAACGTAATATGCAGTGTATCATTGAAAGTACCTTATAATATATCGTAATTTGTAGTGTATCATTGAAAATACCATATAGTATAACGTAATATGCAGTGCATCATTGAAAATACCTTATAATATATAGTAGTTTATCATTGAAAACATCTTATAATATAACGTAATATGCAGTGTATCATTGAAAATACCTTATGATATAATGTAATGTGCAGTATATCATTGAAAATACCTTATAATATATGGTAATTTGAACTGTATCAATCAAAATACCTTCTAATATATCGTAAAATGCAGTGTATCATCGAAAATACCTTATAATATATCGTAATTTGTAGTGTATCATTGAAAATACCCTATAATATATCGTAATTTTTTAGTGTATCATTGAAAATACCTAATAATATAACGTAATATGCAGTGTATCATTGAAAATACCTTATAATATATCGTAATTTGTAGTGTATCATTGAAAATACCATATAGTATAACGTAATATGCAGTGCATCATTGAAAATACCTTATAATATATAGTAGTTTATCATTGAAAACATCTTATAATATAACGTAATATGCACTTTATCATTGAAAATACCTTATGATATAACGTAATATGCAGTGTATCATTGAAAATACCTTATAATATAACGTACTATGCAGTGTATCATTGAAAATACCTTATGATATAACGTAATATGCAGTGTATCATTGCAAGTACCTTATGATATAACGTAATATGCAGTTTATCATTGAAAATACCTTATAATATATGGTAATTTTTTAGTGTATCATTGAAAATACCTCATAATATAATGTAATATGCAGTGTATCATTGAAAATACCTTATAATAAAACGTAATATGCAGTGTATCATTGAAAATACCTTATAATATAACGTAATATGCAGTGTATCATTGAAAATACCTTATAATATAACGTAATATGCAGTGTATCATTGAAAATACCTTATAGTATAACGTAATATGCAGTGCATCATTGAAAATACCTTATAATATAACGTAATATGCAGTGTATCATTGAAAATACCTTATAATATAACGTAATATGCAGTGTATCATTGAAAATACCTTATGATATAACGTAATATGCAGTGTATCATTGAAAATACCTTATAATATAACGTAATATGCAGTCTATCATTGAAAATACCATATAATATAACGTAATATGCCGTGTATCATTGAAAATACCTTATAATAAAACGTAATATGCAGTGTATCATTGAAAATACCTTGGAATAAAACGTAATATGCAGTGTATCATTGAAAATACCTTAGAATATATGGTAATTCTAGTCTATCAATGAAAATACGTTATAATACAACGTAATATGCAGTGTATCATTGAAAATACCTTATAATATATCGTAATTTGTAGTGTATCATTGAAAATACCATATAGTATAACGTAATATGCAGTGCATCATTGAAAATACCTTATAATATAACGTAATATGCAGTGTATCATTGAAAATACCTCATAATATAATGTAATATGCAGTGCATCATTGAAAATACCTTATAATATAACGTAATATGCAGTGTATCATTGAAAATACCTTATAATATAACGTAATATGCAGTGTATCATTGAAAATACCTTATGATATAACGTAATATGCAGTGTATCATTGAAAATACCTTATAATATAACGTAATATGCAGTCTATCATTGAAAATACCTTATGATATAACGTAATATGCAGTGTATCATTGAAAATACCTTATAATATAACGTAATATGCAGTGTATCATTGAAAATACCCTATAATATATCGTAATTTGTAGTGTATCAATAAAAATACCTTATAATATAACGTAATATGCAGTGTATCATTGAAAATACCTTATAAAATATAGTAGTTTATCATTGAAAACATCTCATAATATAACGTAATATGCACTTTATCTTTGAAAATACCTTATGATATAACGTAATATGCAGTGTATCATTGAAAATACCTTAGAATATATGGTAATTCTAGTCTATCAATGAAAATACCTTATAATACAACGTAATATGCAGTGTATCATTGAAAATACCTTATAATATATCGTAATTTGTAGTGTATCATTGAAAATACCATATAGTATAACGTAATATGCAGTGCATCATTGAAAATACCTTATAATATAACGTAATATGCAGTGTATCATTGAAAATACCTTATAAAATATAGTAGTTTATCATTGAAAACATCTTATAATATAACGTAATATGCACTTTATCTTTGAAAATACCTTATGATATAACGTAATATGCAGTGTATCATTGAAAATACCTTATAATATATGGTAATTTGAACTGTATCAATCAAAATACCTTCTAATATATCGTAATATGCAGTGTATCATCGAAAATACCTTATAATATATCGTAATTTGTAGTGTATCATTGAAAATACCTTATAATATAACGTAATATGCAGTGTATCATTGAAAATACCTTATAATATAACGTAATATGCAGTGTATCATTGAAAATACCTTATGATATAACGTAATATGCAGTGTTTCATTGAAAATACCTTATAATATATGGTAATTTGTAGTGTATCAATGAAAATACCTTATAATATAACGTAATATGCAGTGTATCATTGAAAATACCATATAATATATCGTAATATATAGTTTATCATTGAAAATACTTTATAATATAACGTAATATGCAGTGTATCATTGAAAATATCATATAATATAACGTAATATGCAGTGAATCATTGAAAATACCTTATAATATATCGTAATTTGTAGTGTATCAATGAAAATACCTTATAATATAACGTAATATGCAGTGTATCATTGAAAATACCTTATAAAATATAGTAGTTTATCATTGAAAACATCTTATAATATAACGTAATATGCACTTTATCTTTGAAAATACCTTATGATATAACGTAATATGCAGTGTATCATTGAAAATACCTTACAATATATGGTAATTTGAACTGTATCAATCAAAATACCTTCTAATATATCGTAATATGCAGTGTATCATCGAAAATACCTTATAATATATCGTAATTTGTAGTGTATCATTGAAAATACCTTATAATATAACGTAATATGCAGTGTATCATTGAAAATACCTTATAATAAAACGTAATATGCAGTGTATCATTGAAAATACCTTGGAATAAAACGTAATATGCAGTGTATCATTGAAAATACCTTAGAATATATGGTAATTCTAGTCTATCAATGAAAATACCTTATAATACAACGTAATATGCAGTGTATCATTGAAAATACCTTATAATATATCGTAATTTGTAGTGTATCATTGAAAATACCATATAGTATAACGTAATATGCAGTGCATCATTGAAAATACCTTATAATATAACGTAATATGCAGTGTATCATTGAAAATACCTTATAATATATAGTAGTTTATCATTGAAAACATCTTATAATATAACGTAATATGCACTTTATCTTTGAAAATACCTTATGATATAACGTAATATGCAGTGTATCATTGAAAATACCTTATAATATATGGTAATTTGAACTGTATCAATCAAAATACCTTCTAATATATCGTAATATGCAGTGTATCATCGAAAATACCTTATAATATATCGTAATTTGCAGTGTATCATTGAAAATACCTTATAATATAACGTAATATGCAGTGTATCATTGAAAATACCTTATAATATAACGTAATATGCAGTGTATCATTGAAAATACCTTATGATATAACGTAATATGCAGTGTTTCATTGAAAATACCTTATAATATATGGTAATTTGTAGTGTATCAATGAAAATACCTTATAATATAACGTAATATGCAGTGTATCATTGAAAATACCATATAATATATCGTAATATATAGTTTATCATTGAAAATACTTTATAATATAACGTAATATGCAGTGTATCATTGAAAATATCATATAATATAACGTAATATGCAGTGAATCATTGAAAATACCTTATAATATATCGTAATTTGTAGTGTATCAATGAAAATACCTTATAATATAACGTAATATGCAGTGTATCATTGAAAATACCTTATAAAATATAGTAGTTTATCATTGAAAACATCTTATAATATAACGTAATATGCACTTTATCTTTGAAAATACCTTATGATATAACGTAATATGCAGTGTATCATTGAACATACCTTACAATATATGGTAATTTGAACTGTATCAATCAAAATACCTTCTAATATATCGTAATATGCAGTGTATCATCGAAAATACCTTATAATATATCGTAATTTGTAGTGTATCATTGAAAATACCTTATAATATAACGTAATATGCAGTGTATCATTGAAAATACCTTATAATATAACGTAATATGCAGTGTATCATTGAAAATACCTTATGATATAATGTAATATGCAGTGTATCATTGAAAATACCTTATAATATAACGTAATATGCAGTGTATCATTGAAAATACCTTATGATATAATGTAATATGCAGTGTATCATTGAAAATACCTTATAATATATGGTAATTTGTAGTGTATCAATGAAAATACCTTATAATACAACGTAATATGCAGTGCATCATTGAAAATACCTTATAATATAACGTAATATGCAGTGTATCATTGAAAATACCTTATAAAATATAGTAGTTTATCATTGAAAACATCTTATAATATAACGTAATATGCACTTTATCTTTGAAAATACCTTATGATATAACGTAATATGCAGTGTATCATTGAAAATACCTTATAATATATGGTAATTTGAACTGTATCAATCAAAATACCTTCTAATATATCGTAATATGCAGTGTATCATCGAAAATACCTTATAATATATCGTAATTTGTAGTGTATCATTGAAAATACCTTATAATATAACGTAATATGCAGTGTATCATTGAAAATACCTTATAATATAACGTAATATGCAGTGTATCATTGAAAATACCGTATGATATAATGTAATATGCAGTGTATCATTGAAAATACCTTATAATATATGGTAATTTGTAGTGTATCAATGAAAATACCTTATAATATAACGTAATATGCAGTGTATCATTGAAAATACCATATAATATATCGTAATATATAGTTTATCATTGAAAATACTTTATAATATAACGTAATATGCAGTGTATCATTGAAAATATCATATAATATAACGTAATATGCAGTGAATCATTGAAAATACCTTATAATATATCGTAATTTGTAGTGTATCAATGAAAATACCTTATAATATAACGTAATATGCAGTGTATCAGTGAAAATACCTTATAAAATATAGTAGTTTATCATTGAAAACATCTTATAATATAACGTAATATGCACTTTATCTTTGAAAATACCTTATGATATAACGTAATATGCAGTGTATCATTGAACATACCTTACAATATATGGTAATTTGAACTGTATCAATCAAAATACCTTCTAATATATCGTAATATGCAGTGTATCATCGAAAATACCTTATAATATATCGTAATTTGTAGTGTATCATTGAAAATACCTTATAATATAACGTAATATGCAGTGTATCATTGAAAATACCTTATAATATAACGTAATATGCAGTGTATCATTGAAAATACCTTATGATATAATGTAATATGCAGTGTATCATTGAAAATACCTTATAATATATGGTAATTTGTAGTGTATCAATGAAAATACCTTATAATACAACGTAATATGCAGTGTATCATTGTAAATACCTTATAATATAACGTAATATGCAGTGTATCATTGAAAACACCTTATGATATAATGTAATATGCAGTGTATCATTGAAAATACCTTATAATATATGGTAATTTGTAGTGTATCAATGAAAATACCTTATAATACAACGTAATATGCAGTGTATCATTGAAAATACCTTATGATATAATGTAATATGCAGTGTATCATTGAAAATACCTTATAATATATGGTAATTTGTAGTGTATCAATGAAAACATCTTATAATATAACGTAATATGCACTTTATCATTGAAAATACCTTATGATATAACGTAATATGCAGTGTATCATTGAAAATACCTTATAATATAACGTAATATGCAGTCTATCATTGAAAATACCTTATGATATAACGTAATATGCAGTGTATCATTGTAAATACCTTATAATATAACGTAATATGCAGTGCATCATTGAAAATACCTTATAATATAACGTAATATGCAGTGTATCATTGAAAATACCTTATAATATAACGTAATATGCAGTGTATCATTGAAAATACCTTATGATATAACGTAATATGCAGTGTATCATTGAAAATACCTTATAATATAACGTAATATGCAGTCTATCATTGAAAATACCTTATGATATAACGTAATATGCAGTGTATCATTGAAAATACCTTATAATATAACGTAATATGCAGTGTATCATTGAAAATACCCTATAATATATCGTAATTTGTAGTGTATCAATAAAAATACCTTATAATATAACGTAATATGCAGTGTATCATTGAAAATACCTTATAAAATATAGTAGTTTATCATTGAAAACATCTTATAATATAACGTAATATGCACTTTATCTTTGAAAATACCTTATGATATAACGTAATATGCAGTGTATCATTGAAAATACCTTACAATATATGGTAACTTGAACTGTATCAATCAAAATACCTTCTAATATATCGTAATATGCAGTGTATCATCGAAAATACCTTATAATATATCGTAATTTGTAGTGTATCATTGAAAATACCTTATAATATAACGTAATATGCAGTGTATCATTGAAAATACCTTATAATATAACGTAATATGCAGTGTATCATTGTAAATACCTTATAATATAACGTAATATGCAGTGTATCATTGAAAATACCTTATGATATAATGTAATATGCAGTGTATCATTGAAAATACCTTATAATATATGGTAATTTGTAGTGTATCAATGAAAATACCTTATAATACAACGTAATATGCAGTGTATCATTGAAAATACCTTATGATATAATGTAATATGCAGTGTATCATTGAAAATACCTTATAATATATGGTAATTTGTAGTGTATCAATGAAAACATCTTATAATATAACGTAATATGCACTTTATCATTGAAAATACCTTATGATATAACGTAATATGCAGTGTATCATTGAAAATACCTTATAATATAACGTACTATGCAGTGTATCATTGAAAATACCTTATGATATAACGTAATATGCAGTGTATCATTGCAAGTACCTTATGATATAACGTAATATGCAGTGTATCATTGAAAATACCTTATAATATATGGTAATTTGTAATGTATCAACGAAAATACCTTATAATATAATGTAATATGCAGTGTATCATTGAAAATACCATATAATATATCGTAATATGTAGTTTATCATTGAAAATACGTTATAATATAACGTAATATGCAGTGTATCATTGAAAATACCATATAATCTAACGTAATATGCCGTGTATCATTGAAAATACCTTATAATAAAACGTAATATGCAGTGTATCATAGAAAATACCTTGGAATAAAACGTAATATGCAGTGTATCATTGAAAATACCTTAGAATATATGGTAATTCTAGTCTATCAATGAAAATACCTTATAATACAACGTAATATGCAGTGTATCATTGAAAATACCTTATAATATATCGTAATTTGTAGTGTATCATTGAAAATACCATATAGTATAACGTAATATGCAGTGCATCATTGAAAATACCTTATAATATAACGTAATATGCAGTGTATCATTGAAAATACCTTATAAAATATAGTAGTTTATCATTGAAAACATCTTATAATATAACGTAATATGCACTTTATCTTTGAAAATACCTTATGATATAACGTAATATGCAGTGTATCATTGAAAATACCTTATAATATATGGTAATTTGAACTGTATCAATCAAAATACCTTCTAATATATCGTAATATGCAGTGTATCATCGAAAATACCTTATAATATATCGTAATTTGTAGTGTATCATTGAAAATACCTTATAATATAACGTAATATGCAGTGTATCA
Organism: Lasioglossum lativentre; assembly: GCA_916610255.1. NCBI lineage: Eukaryota > Metazoa > Arthropoda > Insecta > Hymenoptera > Halictidae > Lasioglossum > Lasioglossum lativentre. The sequence goes on from CAKAJI010000498.1 coordinate 47,129, forward strand.
TTGAAAATACCTTATAATATAACGTAATATGCAGTGTATCATTGAAAATACCTTATGATATAATGTAATATGCAGTGTATCATTGAAAATACCTTATAATATATGGTAATTTGTAGTGTATCAATGAAAATACCTTATAATATAACGTAATATGCAGTGTATCATTGAAAATACCATATAATATATCGTAATATATAGTTTATCATTGAAAATACTTTATAATATACCGTAATATGCAGTGTATCATTGAAAATATCATATAATATAACGTAATATGCAGTGAATCATTGAAAATACCTTATAATAAAACGTAATATGCAGTGTATCATTGAAAATACCTTAGAATATATGGTAATTCTAGTCTATCAATGAAAAAACCTTATAATAAAACGTAATATGCTGTGTATCATTGAAAATACCTTAGAATATATGGTAATTCTAGTCTATCAATGAAAATACCTTATAATACAACGTAATATGCAGTGTATCATTGAAAATACCTTATAATATATAGTAGTTTATCATTGAAAACATCTTATAATATAACGTAATATGCAGTGTATCATTGAAAATACCTTATGATATAACGTAATGTGCAGTATATCATTGAAAATACCTTATAATATATGGTAATTTGAACTGTATCAATCAAAATACCTTCTAATATATCGTAAAATGCAGAGTATCATCGAAAATACCTTATAATATATCGTAATTTGTAGTGTATCATTGAAAATACCATATAGTATAACGTAATATGCAGTGCATCATTGAAAATACCTTATAATATATAGTAGTTTATCATTGAAAACATCTTATAATATAACGTAATATGCAGTGTATCATTGAAAATACTTTATGATATAACGTAATATGCAGTGTATCATTGAAAATACCTTATAATAAAACGTAATATGCAGTGTATCATTGAAAATACCATATAATATATCGTAATATATAGTTTATCATTGAAAATACTTTATAATATAACGTAATATGCAGTGTATCATTGAAAATACCTTATAATTTATCGTAATTTGTAGTGTATCATTGAAAATACCATATAGTATAACGTAATATGTAGTGCATCATTGAAAATACCTCATAATATAACGTAATATGCAGTGTATCATTGAAAACATCTTATAATATAACGTCATTTGCAGTGTATCATTGAAAATACATATAATATAACGTAATATGCAGTGTATCATTGAAAATACCTTATGATATAATGTAATATGCAGTGTATCATTGAAAATACCTTATAATATATGGTAATTTGTAGTGTATCAATGAAAATACCTTATAATATAACGTAATATGCAGTGTATCATTGAAAATACCTTATGATATAATGTAATATGCAGTGTATCATTGAAAATACCTTATAATATATCGTAATTTGTAGTGTATCATTGAAAATACCATATAGTATAACGTAATATGCAGTGCATCATTGAAAATACCTTATAATATATAGTAGTTTATTATTGAAAACATCTTATAATATAACGTAATATGCAGTGTATCATTGAAAATACCTTATGATGTAACGTAATGTGCAGTATATCATTGAAAATACCTTATAATATATGGTAATTTGAACTGTATCAATCAAAATACCTTCTAATATATCGTAAAATGCAGTGTATCATCGAAAATACCTTATAATATATCGTAATTTGTAGTGTATCATTGAAAATACCCTATAATATATCGTAATTTTTTAGTGTATCATTGAAAATACCTAATAATATAACGTAATATGCAGTGTATCATTGAAAATACCTTATAATATATCGTAATTTGTAGTGTATCATTGAAAATACCATATAGTATAACGTAATATGCAGTGCATCATTGAAAATACCTTATAATACGTAGTAGTTTATCATTGAAAATACCTTATAATATAACGTAATATGCAGTGTATCATTGAGAATACCTTATAATATAACGTAATATGCAGTGTATCATTGAAAATACCTTATAATATAACGTAATATGCAGTGTATCATTGAAAATACCTTATAATATAACGTAATATGCAGTGTATCATTGAAAATACCTTCCCATATAACGTAATATGCAGTGTATCATTGAAAATACCTTAGAATATATAGTAATTCTTGTCTATCAATGAAAATACCTTATAATATAACGTAATATGCAGTGTATCATTGAAAATACCTTATAATACGTAGTAGTTTATCATTGAAAATACCTTATAATATATAGTAGTTTATCATTGAAAATACCTTATAATATATAGTAGTTTATCATTGAAAATACCTTATAATATAACGTAATACGCTGTGTATCATTGAAAATACCTTATAATATAACGTAATATGCAGTGTATCATTGAAAATACCTTCCCATATAACGTAATATGCAGTGTATCATTGAAAATACCTTATGATATAACGTAATATGCAGTGTATCATTGAAAATACCTTATAATATAACGTAATATGCAGTGTATCATTGAAAATACCTTATAATATAACGTAATATGCAGCATATCATTGAAAATACCTTATAATATAACGTAATATGCAGTGTATCATTGAAAATACCTTATAATATAACGTAATATGCAGTGTATCATTGAAAATACCTTATAATATAACGTAATATGCAGTGTATCATTGAGAATACCTTATAATACGTAGTAGTTCATCATTGAAAATACCTTATAATATAACGTAATATGCAGTGTAACATTGAAAATACCTTCCCATATAACGTAATATGCAGTGTATCATTGAAAATACCTTATAATATAACGTAATATGCAGTGTATCATTGAAAATACCTTATGATATAATGTAATATGCAGTGTATCATTGAAAATACCTTATAATATATGGTAATTTGTAGTGTATCAATGAAAATACCTTATAATATAACGTAATATGCAGTGTATCATTGAAAATACCTTATGATATAATGTAATATGCAGTGTATCATTGAAAATACCTTATAATATATCGTAATTTGTAGTGTATCATTGAAAATACCATATAGTATAACGTAATATGCAGTGCATCATTGAAAATACCTTATAATATATAGTAGTTTATTATTGAAAACATCTTATAATATAACGTAATATGCAGTGTATCATTGAAAATACCTTATGATGTAACGTAATGTGCAGTATATCATTGAAAATACCTTATAATATATGGTAATTTGAACTGTATCAATCAAAATACCTTCTAATATATCGTAAAATGCAGTGTATCATCGAAAATACCTTATAATATATCGTAATTTGTAGTGTATCATTGAAAATACCCTATAATATATCGTAATTTTTTAGTGTATCATTGAAAATACCTAATAATATAACGTAATATGCAGTGTATCATTGAAAATACCTTATAATATATCGTAATTTGTAGTGTATCATTGAAAATACCATATAGTATAACGTAATATGCAGTGCATCATTGAAAATACCTTATAATACGTAGTAGTTTATCATTGAAAATACCTTATAATATAACGTAATATGCAGTGTATCATTGAGAATACCTTATAATATAACGTAATATGCAGTGTATCATTGAAAATACCTTACAATATAACGTAATATGCAGTGTATCATTGAAAATACCTTCCCATATAACGTAATATGCAGTGTATCATTGAAAATACCTTAGAATATATAGTAATTCTTGTCTATCAATGAAAATACCTTATAATATAACGTAATATGCAGTGTATCATTGAAAATACCTTATAATACGTAGTAGTTTATCATTGAAAATACCTTATAATATATAGTAGTTTATCATTGAAAATACCTTATAATATATAGTAGTTTATCATTGAAAATACCTTATAATATAACGTAATACGCTGTGTATCATTGAAAATACCTTATAATATAACGTAATATGCAGTGTATCATTGAAAATACCTTCCCATATAACGTAATATGCAGTGTATCATTGAAAATACCTTATGATATAACGTAATATGCAGTGTATCATTGAAAATACCTTATAATATAACGTAATATGCAGTGTATCATTGAAAATACCTTATAATATAACGTAATATGCAGCATATCATTGAAAATACCTTATAATATAACGTAATATGCAGTGTATCATTGAAAATACCTTATAATATAACGTAATATGCAGTGTATCATTGAAAATACCTTATAATATAACGTAATATGCAGTGTATCATTGAGAATACCTTATAATACGTAGTAGTTCATCATTGAAAATACCTTATAATATAACGTAATATGCAGTGTATCATTGAAAATACCTTCCCATATAACGTAATATGCAGTGTATCATTGAAAATACCTTATAATATAACGTAATATGCAGTGTATCATTGAAAATACCTTATAATATTACGTAATATGCAGTGTATCATTGAAAATACCTTATAATACGTAGTAGTTTATCATTGAAAATACCTTATAATATATAGTAGTTTATCATTGAAAATACCTTATAATATAACGTAATACGCTGTGTATCATTGAAAATACCTTATAATATAACGTAATATGCAGTGTATCATTGAAAATACCTTATAATATAACGTAATATGCAGTATATCATTGAAAATACCTTATAATATAACGTAATATGCAGTGTATCATTGAAAATACCTTATAATATAACGTAATATGCAGTGTATCATTGAAAATACCTTATAATATAACATAATATGCAGTGTATCATTGAAAATACCTTATAATATAACGTAATATGCAGTGTATCATTGAAAATACCTTATAATATAACGTAATATGCAGTGTATCATTGAGAATACCTTATAATATAACGTAATATGCAGTGTATCATTGAAAATACCTTATAATATATCGTAATTTGTAGTGTATCATTGAAAATACCATATAGTATAACGTAATATGCAGTGCATCATTGAAAATACCTTATAATATCACGTAATATGCAGTGTATCATTGAAGATACATTATGATATAACGTAATATGCAGTATATCATTGAAAATACCTTATAATATATGGTAATTTGAACTGTATCAATCAAAATACCTTCTAATATATCGTAATATGCAGTGTATCATCGAAAATACCTTATAATATATCGTAATTTTTTAGTGTATCATTGAAAATACCTCATAATATAATGTAATATGCAGTGTATCATTGAAAGTACCTTATAATAACATGTAATATGCAGTGTATCATTGAAAATACCTTAGAATATATGGTAATTCTAGTCTATCAATGAAAATACCTTATAATACAACGTAATATGCAGTGTATCATTGAAAATACCTTATAATATATCGTAATTTGTAGTGTATCATTGAAAATACCATATAGTATAACGTAATATGCAGTGCATCATTGAAAATACCTTATAATATATAGTAGTTTATCATTGAAAACATCTTATAATATAACGTAATATGCAGTGTATCATTGAAAATACCTTATGATGTAACGTAATGTGCAGTATATCATTGAAAATACCTTATAATATATGGTAATTTGAACTGTATCAATCAAAATACCTTCTAATATATCGTAAAATGCAGTGTATCATCGAAAATACCTTATAATATATCGTAATTTGTAGTGTATCATTGAAAATACCCTATAATATATCGTAATTTTTTAGTGTATCATTGAAAATACCTTATAATATAACGTAATACGCTGTGTATCATTGAAAATACCTTATAATATAACGTAATATGCAGTGTATCATTGAAAATACCTTATAATATAACGTAATATGCAGCATATCATTGAAAATACCTTATAATATAACGTAATATGCAGTGTATCATTGAAAATACCTTATAATATAACGTAATATGCAGTGTATCATTGAAAATACCTTATAATATAACATAATATGCAGTGTATCATTGAAAATACCTTATAATATAACGTAATATGCAGTGTATCATTGAAAATACCTTATAATATAACGTAATATGCAGTGTATCATTGAGAATACCTTATAATATAACGTAATATGCAGTGTATCATTGAAAATACCTTATAATATATCGTAATTTGTAGTGTATCATTGAAAATACCATATAGTATAACGTAATATGCAGTGCATCATTGAAAATACCTTATAATATCACGTAATATGCAGTGTATCATTGAAGATACATTATGATATAACGTAATATGCAGTATATCATTGAAAATACCTTATAATATATGGTAATTTGAACTGTATCAATCAAAATACCTTCTAATATATCGTAATATGCAGTGTATCATCGAAAATACCTTATAATATATCGTAATTTTTTAGTGTATCATTGAAAATACCTCATAATATAATGTAATATGCAGTGTATCATTGAAAGTACCTTATAATAACATGTAATATGCAGTGTATCATTGAAAATACCTTAGAATATATGGTAATTCTAGTCTATCAATGAAAATACCTTATAATACAACGTAATATGCAGTGTATCATTGAAAATACCTTATAATATATCGTAATTTGTAGTGTATCATTGAAAATACCATATAGTATAACGTAATATGCAGTGCATCATTGAAAATACCTTATAATATATAGTAGTTTATCATTGAAAACATCTTATAATATAACGTAATATGCAGTGTATCATTGAAAATACCTTATGATGTAACGTAATGTGCAGTATATCATTGAAAATACCTTATAATATATGGTAATTTGAACTGTATCAATCAAAATACCTTCTAATATATCGTAAAATGCAGTGTATCATCGAAAATACCTTATAATATATCGTAATTTGTAGTGTATCATTGAAAATACCCTATAATATATCGTAATTTTTTAGTGTATCATTGAAAATACCTAATAATATAACGTAATATGCAGTGTATCATTGAAAATACCTTATAATATATCGTAATTTGTAGTGTATCATTGAAAATACCATATAGTATAACGTAATATGCAGTGCATCATTGAAAATACCTTATAATAAATAGTAGTTTATCATTGAAAACATCTTATAATATAACGTAATATGCAGTGTATCATTGAAAATACTTTATGATATAACGTAATATGCAGTGTATCATTGAAAATACCTTATAATAAAACGTAATATGCAGTGTATCATTGAAAATACCTTAGAATATATGGTAATTCTTGTCTATCAATGAAAATACCTTATAATATAACGTAATATGCAGTGTATCATTGAAAATACCTTAGAATATATGGTAATTCTAGTCTATCAATGAAAATACCTTATAATATAACGCAATATGCAGTGTATCATTGAAAATACCTTATAATACGTAGTAGTTTATCATTGAAAATACCTTATAATATATAGTAGTTTATCATTGAAAATACCTTATAATATAACGTAATATGCTGTGTATCATTGAAAATACTTTATAATATAACGTAATATGCAGTGTATCATTGAAAATACCTTATAATATAACGTAATATGCAGCATATCATTGAAAATACCTTATAATATAACGTAATATGCAGTGTATCATTGAAAATACCTTATAATATAACGTAATATGCAGTGTATCATTGAAAATACCTTATAATATAACGTAATATGCAGTGTATCATTGAGAATACCTTATAATACGTAGTAGTTCATCATTGAAAATACCTTATAATATAACGTAATATGCAGTGTATCATTGAAAATACCTTCCCATATAACGTAATATGCAGTGTATCATTGAAAATACCTTATAATATAACGTAATATGCAGTGTATCATTGAAAATACCTTATAATATAACGTAATATGCAGTGTATCATTGAAAATACCTTATAATACGTAGTAGTTTATCATTGAAAATACCTTATAATATAACGTAATATGCAGTGTATCATTGAGAATACCTTATAATATAACGTAATATGCAGTGTATCATTGAAAATACCTTATAATATAACGTAATATGCAGTGTATCATTGAAAATACCTTATAATATAACGTAATATGCAGTGTATCATTGAAAATACCTTCCCATATAACGTAATATGCAGTGTATCATTGAAAATACCTTAGAATATATAGTAATTCTTGTCTATCAATGAAAATACCTTATAATATAACGTAATATGCAGTGTATCATTGAAAATACCTTATAATACGTAGTAGTTTATCATTGAAAATACCTTATAATATATAGTAGTTTATCATTGAAAATACCTTATAATATATAGTAGTTTATCATTGAAAATACCTTATAATATAACGTAATACGCTGTGTATCATTGAAAATACCTTATAATATAACGTAATATGCAGTGTATCATTGAAAATACCTTCCCATATAACGTAATATGCAGTGTATCATTGAAAATACCTTATGATATAACGTAATATGCAGTGTATCATTGAAAATACCTTATAATATAACGTAATATGCAGTGTATCATTGAAAATACCTTATAATATAACGTAATATGCAGCATATCATTGAAAATACCTTATAATATAACGTAATATGCAGTGTATCATTGAAAATACCTTATAATATAACGTAATATGCAGTGTATCATTGAAAATACCTTATAATATAACGTAATATGCAGTGTATCATTGAGAATACCTTATAATACGTAGTAGTTCATCATTGAAAATACCTTATAATATAACGTAATATGCAGTGTATCATTGAAAATACCTTCCCATATAACGTAATATGCAGTGTATCATTGAAAATACCTTATAATATAACGTAATATGCAGTGTATCATTGAAAATACCTTATAATATTACGTTATATGCAGTGTATCATTGAAAATACCTTATAATACGTAGTAGTTTATCATTGAAAATACCTTATAATATATAGTAGTTTATCATTGAAAATACCTTATAATATAACGTAATATGCTGTGTATCATTGAAAATACCTTATAATATAACGTAATATGCAGTGTATCATTGAAAATACCTTATAATATAACGTAATATGCAGCATATCATTGAAAATACCTTATAATATAACGTAATATGCAGTGTATCATTGAAAATACCTTATAATATAACGTAATATGCAGTGTATCATTGAAAATACCTTATAATATAACATAATATGCAGTGTATCATTGAAAATACCTTATAATATAACGTAATATGCAGTGTATCATTGAAAATACCTTATAATATAACGTAATATGCAGTGTATCATTGAAAATACCTTATAATACGTAGTAGTTTATCATTGAAAATACCTTATAATGTAACGTAATATGCAGTGTATCATTGAGAATACCTTATAATACGTAGTAGTTTATCATTGAAAATACCTTATAATATAACGTAATATGCAGTGTATCATTGAAAATACCTTATAATACGTAGTAGTTTATCATTGAAAATACCTTATAATATAACGTAATATGCAGTGTATCAATGAGAATACCTTATAATATAACGTAATATGCAGTGTATCATTGAAAATACCTTATAATATAAAGTAATATGCAGTGTATCATTGAAAATACCTTATAATATAACGTAATATGCAGTGTATCATTGAAAATACCTTCCCATATAACGTAATATGCAGTGTATCATTGAAAATACCTTAGAATATAAGGCAATATGCAGTGTATCATTGAAAATACCTTATAATACGTAGTAGTTTATCATTGAAAATACCTTATAATATAACGTAATATGCAGTGTATCATTGAAAATACCTTCCCATATAACGTAATATGCAGTGTATCTTTGAAAATACCTTATAATATAACGTAATATGCAGTGTATCATTGAAAATACCTTATAATATAACGTAATATGCAGTGTATCATTGAAAATACCTTATAATACGTAGTAGTTTATCATTGAACATACCTTATAATATAACGTAATATGCAGTGTATCATTGAGAATACCTTATAATATAACGTAATATGCAGTGTATCATTGAAAATACCTTATAATATAACGTAATATGCAGTGTATCATTGAAAATACCTTATAATATAACGTAATATGCAGTGTATCATTGAAAATACCTTCCCATATAACGTAATATGCAGTGTATCATTGAAAATACCTTAGAATATATGGTAATTCTTGTCTATCAATGAAAATACCTTATAATATAACGTAATATGCAGTGTATCATTGAAAATACCTTAGAATATATGGTAATTCTAGTCTATCAATGAAAATACCTTATAATATAACGCAATATGCAGTGTATCATTGAAAATACCTTATAATACGTAGTAGTTTATCATTGAAAATACCTTATAATATATAGTAGTTTATCATTGAAAATACCTTATAATATAACGTAATACGCTGTGTATCATTGAAAATACCTTATAATATAACGTAATATGCAGTGTATCATTGAAAATACCTTCCCATATAACGTAATATGCAGTGTATCATTGAAAATACCTTATGATATAACGTAATATGCAGTGTATGATTGAAAATACCTTATAATATAAGGTAATATGCAGTGTATCATTGAAAATACCTTATAATATAACGTAATATGCAGCATATCATTGAAAATACCTTATAATATAACGTAATATGCAGTGTATCATTGAAAATACCTTATAATATAACGTAATATGCAGTGTATCATTGAAAATACCTTATAATATAACGTAATATGCAGTGTATCATTGAGAATACCTTATAATACGTAGTAGTTCATCATTGAAAATACCTTATAATATAACGTAATATGCAGTGTATCATTGAAAATACCTTCCCATATAACGTAATATGCAGTGTATCATTGAAAATACCTTATAATATAACGTAATATGCAGTGTATCATTGAAAATACCTTATAATATTACGTAATATGCAGTGTATCATTGAAAATACCTTATAATACGTAGTAGTTTATCATTGAAAATACCTTATAATATAACGTAATATGCAGTGTATCATTGAAAATACCTTCCCATATAACGTAATATGCAGTGTATCATTGAAAATACCTTAGAATATATGGTAATTCTTGTGTATCAATGAAAATACCTTATAATATAACGTAATATGCAGTGTATCATTGAAAATACCTTATAATACGTAGTAGTTTATCATTGAAAATACCTTATAATATATAGTAGTTTATCATTGAAAATACCTTATAATATATAGTAGTTTATCATTGAAAATACCTTATAATATAACGTAATACGCTGTGTATCATTGAAAATACCTTATAATATAACGTAATATGCAGTGTATCATTGAAAATACCTTATAATATAACGTAATATGCAGCATATCATTGAAAATACCTTATAATATAACGTAATATGCAGTGTATCAGTGAAAATACCTTAGAATATATGGTAATTCTAGTCTATCAATGAAAATACCTTATAATATAACGCAATATGCAGTGTATCATTGAAAATACCTTATAATACGTAGTAGTTTATCATTGAAAATACCTTATAATATATAGTAGTTTATCATTGAAAATACCTTATAATATAACGTAATATGCTGTGTATCATTGAAAATACCTTATAATATAACGTAATATGCAGTGTATCATTGAAAATACCTTACAATATAACGTAATATGCAGCATATCATTGAAAATACCTTATAATATAACGTAATATGCAGTGTATCATTGAAAATACCTTATAATATAACGTAATATGCAGTGTATCATTGAAAATACCTTATAATATAACGTAATATGCAGTGTATCATTGAGAATACCTTATAATACGTAGTAGTTCATCATTGAAAATACCTTATAATATAACGTAATATGCAGTGTATCATTGAAAATACCTTCCCATATAACGTAATATGCAGTGTATCATTGAAAATACCTTATAATATAACGTAATATGCAGTGTATCATTGAAAATACCTTATAATATAACGTAATATGCAGTGTATCATTTGAAAATACCTTATAATACGTAGTAGTTTATCATTGAATATACCTTATAATATATAGTAGTTTATCATTGAAAATACCTTATAATATAACGTAATACGCTGTGTATCATTGAAAATACCTTATAATATAACGTAATATGCAGTGTATCATTGAAAATACCTTATAATATAACGTAATATGCAGCATATCATTGAAAATACCTTATAATATAACGTAATATGCAGTGTATCATTGAAAATACCTTATAATATAACGTAATATGCAGTGTATCATTGAAAATACCTTATAATACGTAGTAGTTTATCATTGAAAATACCTTATAATATAACGTAATATGCAGTGTATCATTGAAAATACCTTCCCATATAACGTAATATGCAGTGTATCATTGAAATACCTTATGATATAACGTAATTTGTAGTGTATCATTGAAAATACCTTATGATATACCGTAATATGCAGTATTTTCATTGAAAATACCTTATAATATAACGTAATATGCAGTGTATCATTGAAAATACCTTATAATATATCGTAATTTGTAGTGTATCATTGAAAATACCTTATAGTATAACGTAATATGCAGTGCATCATTGAAAATACCTTATAATATAACGTAATATGCAGTGTATCATTGAAAATACCTTATGATATAACGTAATTTGTTGTGTGTCATTGATAATACCTTATAATATATAGTAGTTTATCATTGAAAAATACCTTATAATATAACGTAATATGCAGTGTATCATTGAAAATACCTTATAATATAACGTAATATGCAGTGTATCATTGAAAATACCTTATAATACGTAGTAGTTTATCATTGAAAATACCTTATAATATAACGTAATATGCAGTGTATGATTGAAAATACCTTATAATACGTAGTAGTTTATCATTGAAAATACCTTATAATATAACGTAATATGCAGTGTATCATTGAAATACCTTATAATACGTAGTAGTTTATCATTGAAAATACCTTATAATATAACGTAATATGCAGTGTATCATTGAGAATACCTTATAATATAACGTAATATGCAGTGTATCATTGAAAATACCTATAATATAACGTAATATGCAGTGTATCATTGAAATACCTTATAATATAACGTAATATGCAGTGTATCATTGAAAATACCTTCCCATATAACGTAATATGCAGTGTATCATTGAAAATACCTTAGAATATATGGTAATTCTTGTCTATCAATGAAAATACCTTATAATATAACGTAATATGCAGTGTATCATTGAAAATACCTTAGAATATATGTTAATTCTAGTCTATCAATGAAAATACCTTATAATATAACGCAATATGCAGTGTATCATTGAAAATACCTTATAATACGTAGTAGTTTATCATTGAAAATACCTTATAATATAACATAATATGCAGTGTATCATTGAAAATACCTTATAATACGTAGTAGTTTATCATTGAAAATACCTTATAATATATAGTAGTTTATCATTGAAAATACCTTATAATATATAGTAGTTTATCATTGAAAATACCTTATAATATAACGTAATATGCTGTGTGTCATTGAAAATACCTTATAATATAACGTAATATGCAGTGTATCATTGAAAATACCTTATAATATAACGTAATATGCAGCATATCATTGAAAATACCTTATAATATAACGTAATATGCAGTGTATCATTGAAAATACCTTATAATATAACGTAATATGCAGTGTATCATTGAAAATACCTTATAATATAACGTAATATGCAGTGTATCATTGAAAATACCTTATAATATAACGTAATATGCAGTGTATCATTGAAAATACCTTATAATATAACGTAATATGCAGTGTATCATTGAAAATACCTTATAATACGTAGTAGTTTATCATTGAAAATACCTTATAATATAACGTAATATGCAGTGTATCATTGAGAATACCTTATAATACGTAGTAGTTTATCATTGAAATACCTTATAATATAACGTAATATGCAGTGTATCATTGAAAATACCTTCCCATATAACGTAATATGCAGTGTATCATTGAAAATACCTTATAATATAACGTAATATGCAGTGTATCATTGAAAATACCTTATAATATAACGTAATATGCAGTGTATCATTGAAAATACCTTATAATACGTAGTAGTTTATCATTGAACATACCTTATAATATAACGTAATATGCAGTGTATCATTGAGAATACCTTATAATATAACGTAATATGCAGTGTATCATTGAAAATACCTTATAATATAACGTAATATGCAGTGTATCATTGAAAATACCTTCCCATATAACGTAATATGCAGTGTATCATTGAAAATACCTTCCCATATAACGTAATATGCAGTGTATCATTGAAAATACCTTATAATATAACGTAATATGCAGTGTATCATTGAAAATACCTTATAATATAACGTAATATGCAGTGTATCATTGAAAATACCTTATAATACGTAGTAGTTTATCATTGAAAATACCTTATAATATATAGTAGTTTATCATTGAAAATACCTTATAATATAACGTAATACGCTGTGTATCATTGAAAATACCTTATAATATAACGTAATATGCAGTGTATCATTGAAAATACCTTATAATATAACGTAATATGCAGCATATCATTGAAAATACCTTATAATATAACGTAATATGCAGTGTATCATTGAAAATACCTTATAATATAACGTAATATGCAGTGTATCATTGAAAATACCTTATAATATAACATAATATGCAGTGTATCATTGAAAATACCTTATAATATAACGTAATATGCAGTGTATCATTGAAAATACCTTATAATATAACGTAATATGCAGTGTATCATTGAAAATACCTTATAATACGTAGTAGTTTATCATTGAAAATACCTTATAATATAACGTAATATGCAGTGTATGATTGAGAATACCTTATAATACGTAGTAGTTTATCATTGAAAATACCTTATAATATAACGTAATATGCAGTGTATCATTGAAAATACCTTATAATACGTAGTAGTTTATCATTGAAAATACCTTATAATATAACGTAATATGCAGTGTATCATTGAGAATACCTTATAATATAACGTAATATGCAGTGTATCATTGAAAATACCTTATAATATAACGTAATATGCAGTGTATCATTGAAAATACCTTATAATATAACGTAATATGCAGTGTATCATTGAAAATACCTTCCCATATAACGTAATATGCAGTGTATCATTGAAAATACCTTAGAATATATGGTAATTCTTGTCTATCAATGAAAATACCTTATAATATAACGTAATATGCAGTGTATCATTGAAAATACCTTAGAATATATGTTAATTCTAGTCTATCAATGAAAATACCTTATAATATAACGCAATATGCAGTGTATCATTGAAAATACCTTATAATACGTAGTAGTTTATCATTGAAAATACCTTATAATATAACATAATATGCAGTGTATCATTGAAAATACCTTATAATACGTAGTAGTTTATCATTGAAAATACCTTATAATATATAGTAGTTTATCATTGAAAATACCTTATAATATATAGTAGTTTATCATTGAAAATACCTTATAATATAACGTAATATGCTGTGTGTCATTGAAAATACCTTATAATATAACGTAATATGCAGTGTATCATTGAAAATACCTTATAATATAACGTAATATGCAGCATATCATTGAAAATACCTTATAATATAACGTAATATGCAGTGTATCATTGAAAATACCTTATAATATAACGTAATATGCAGTGTATCATTGAAAATACCTTATAATATAACGTAATATGCAGTGTATCATTGAAAATACCTTATAATATAACGTAATATGCAGTGTATCATTGAAAATACCTTATAATATAACGTAATATGCAGTGTATCATTGAAAATACCTTATAATACGTAGTAGTTTATCATTGAAAATACCTTATAATATAACGTAATATGCAGTGTATCATTGAGAATACCTTATAATACGTAGTAGTTTATCATTGAAAATACCTTATAATATAACGTAATATGCAGTGTATCATTGAAAATACCTTCCCATATAACGTAATATGCAGTGTATCTTTGAAAATACCTTATAATATAACGTAATATGCAGTGTATCATTGAAAATACCTTATAATATAACGTAATATGCAGTGTATCATTGAAAATACCTTATAATACGTAGTAGTTTATCATTGAACATACCTTATAATATAACGTAATATGCAGTGTATCATTGAGAATACCTTATAATATAACGTAATATGCAGTGTATCATTGAAAATACCTTATAATATAACGTAATATGCAGTGTATCATTGAAAATACCTTCCCATATAACGTAATATGCAGTGTATCATTGAAAATACCTTAGAATATATGGTAATTCTTGTCTATCAATGAAAATACCTTATAATATAACGTAATATGCAGTGTATCATTGAAAATACCTTAGAATATATGGTAATTCTAGTCTATCAATGAAAATACCTTATAATATAAGGCAATATGCAGTGTATCATTGAAAATACCTTATAATACGTAGTAGTTTATCATTGAAAATACCTTATAATATATAGTAGTTTATCATTGAAAATACCTTATAATATAACGTAATATGCTGTGTATCATTGAAAATACCTTATAATATAACGTAATATGCAGTGTATCATTGAAAATACCTTATAATATAACGTAATATGCAGCATATCATTGAAAATACCTTATAATATAACGTAATATGCAGTGTATCATTGAAAATACCTTATAATATAACGTAATATGCAGTGTATCATTGCAAATACCTTATAATATAACGTAATATGCAGTGTATCATTTAGAATACCTTATAATACGTAGTAGTTTATCATTGAAAATACCTTATAATATAACGTAATATGCAGTGTATCATTGAAAATACCTTCCCATATAACGTAATATGCAGTGTATCATTGAAAATACCTTATAATATAACGTAATATGCAGTGTATCATTGAAAATACCTTATAATACGTAGTAGTTTATCATTGAAAATACCTTATAATATAACGTAATATGCAGTGTATCATTGAAAATACCTTCCCATATAACGTAATATGCAGTGTATCATTGAAAATACCTTATAATATAACGTAATATGCAGTGTATCATTGAAAATACCTTATAATATAACGTAATATGCAGTGTATCATTGAAAATACCTTATAATACGTAGTAGTTTATCATTGAAAATACCTTATAATATAACGTAATATGCAGTGTATCATTGAGAATACCTTATAATATAACGTAATATGCAGTGTATCTTTGAAAATACCTTATAATATAACGTAATATGCAGTGTATCATTGAAAATACCTTATAATATAACGTAATATGCAGTGTATCATTGAAAATACCTTATAATACGTAGTAGTTTATCATTGAACATACCTTATAATATAACGTAATATGCAGTGTATCATTGAGAATACCTTATAATATAACGTAATATGCAGTGTATCATTGAAAATACCTTATAATATAACGTAATATGCAGTGTATCATTGAAAATACCTTCCCATATAACGTAATATGCAGTGTATCATTGAAAATACCTTAGAATATATGGTAATTCTTGTCTATCAATGAAAATACCTTATAATATAACGTAATATGCAGTGTATCATTGAAAATACCTTAGAATATATGGTAATTCTAGTCTATCAATGAAAATACCTTATAATATAAGGCAATATGCAGTGTATCATTGAAAATACCTTATAATACGTAGTAGTTTAGCATTGAAAATACCTTATAATATATAGTAGTTTATCATTGAAAATACCTTATAATATAACGTAATATGCTGTGTATCATTGAAAATACCTTATAATATAACGTAATATGCAGTGTATCATTGAAAATACCTTATAATATAACGTAATATGCAGCATATCATTGAAAATACCTTATAATATAACGTAATATGCAGTGTATCATTGAAAATACCTTATAATATAACGTAATATGCAGTGTATCATTGAAAATACCTTATAATATAACGTAATATGCAGTGTATCATTTAGAATACCTTATAATACGTAGTAGTTTATCATTGAAAATACCTTATAATATAACGTAATATGCAGTGTATCATTGAAAATACCTTCCCATATAACGTAATATGCAGTGTATCATTGAAAATACCTTATAATATAACGTAATATGCAGTGTATCATTGAAAATACCTTATAATACGTAGTAGTTTATCATTGAAAATACGTTATAATATAACGTAATATGCAGTGTATCATTGAAAATACCTTCCCATATAACGTAATATGCAGTGTATCATTGAAAATACCTTATAATATAACGTAATATGCAGTGTATCATTGAAAATACCTTATAATATAACGTAATATGCAGTGTATCATTGAAAATACCTTATAATACGTAGTAGTTTATCATTGAAAATACCTTATAATATAACGTAATATGCAGTGTATCATTGAGAATACCTTATAATATAACGTAATATGCAGTGTATCATTGAAAATACCTTATAATATAACGTAATATGCAGTGTATCATTGAAAATACCTTATAATATAACGTAATATGCAGTGTATCATTGAAAATACCTTCCCATATAACGTAATATGCAGTGTATCATTGAAAATACCTTAGAATATATGGTAATTCTTGTCTATCAATGAAAATACCTTATAATATAACGTAATATGCAGTGTATCATTGAAAATACCTTAGAATATATGGTAATTCTAGTCTATCAATGAAAATACCTTATAATATAACGCAATATGCATTGTATCATTGAAAATACCTTATAAAACGTAGTAGTTTATCATTGAAAATACCTTATAATATATAGTAGTTTATCATTGAAAATACCTTATAATATAACGTAATATGCTGTGTATCATTGAAAATACCTTATAATATAACGTAATATGCAGTGTATCATTGAAAATACCTTATAATATAACGTAATATGCAGCATATCATTGAAAATACCTTATAATATAACGTAATATGCAGTGTATCATTGAAAATACCTTATAATATAACGTAATATGCAGTGTATCATTGAAAATACCTTATAATATAACGTAATATGCAGTGTATCATTTAGAATACCTTATAATACGTAGTAGTTTATCATTGAAAATACCTTATAATATAACGTAATATGCAGTGTATCATTGAAAATACCTTCCCATATAACGTAATATGCAGTGTATCATTGAAAATACCTTATAATATAACGTAATATGCAGTGTATCATTGAAAATACCTTATAATATAACGTAATATGCAGTGTATCATTGAAAATACCTTATAATACGTAGTAGTTTATCATTGAAAATACCTTATAATATAACGTAATATGCAGTGTATCATTGAGAATACCTTATAATATAACGTAATATGCAGTGTATCATTGAAAATACCTTATAATATAACGTAATATGCAGTGTATCATTGAAAATACCTTATAATATAACGTAATATGCAGTGTATCATTGAAAATACCTTCCCATATAACGTAATATGCAGTGTATCATTGAAAATACCTTAGAATATATGGTAATTCTTGTCTATCAATGAAAATACCTTATAATATAACGTAATATGCAGTGTATCATTGAAAATACCTTATAATACGTAGTAGTTTATCATTGAAAATACCTTATAATATATAGTAGTTTATCATTGAAAATACCTTATAATATATAGTAGTTTATCATTGAAAATACCTTATAATATAACGTAATACGCTGTGTATCATTGAAAATACCTTATAATATAACGTAATATGCAGTGTATCATTGAAAATACCTTATAATATAACGTAATATGCAGCATATCATTGAAAATACCTTATAATATAACGTAATATGCAGTGTATCATTGAAAATACCTTATAATATAACGTAATATGCAGTGTATCATTGAAAATACCTTATAATATAACGTAATATGCAGTGTATCATTGAAAATACCTTATAATATAACGTAATATGCAGTGTATCATTGAAAATACCTTATAATATAACGTAATATGCAGTGTATCATTGAAAATACCTTATAATACGTAGTAGTTTATCATTGAAAATACCTTATAATATATAGTAGTTTATCATTGAAAATACCTTATAATATAACGTAATATGCTGTGTATCATTGAAAATACCTTATAATATAACGTAATATGCAGTCTATCATTGAAAATACCTTATAATATAACGTAATATGCAGCATATCATTGAAAATACCTTATAATATAACGTAATATGCAGTGTATCATTGAAAATACCTTATAATATAACGAAATATGCAGTGTATCATTGAAAATACCTTATAATATAACGTAATATGCAGTGTATCATTGAAAATACCTTATAATATAACGTAATATGCAGTGTATCATTGAAAATACCTTATAATATAACGTAATATGCAGTGTATCATTGAAAATACCTTCCCATATAACGTAATATGCAGTGTATCATTGAAAATACCTTATGATATAACGTAATTTGTAGTGTATCATTGAAAATACCTTATAATATAACGTAATATGCAGTGTATCATTGAAAATACATTAGAATATATGGTAATTCCAGTCTATCAATGAAAATACCTTATAATATAACGTAATATGCAGTGTATCATTGAAAATACCTTATAATACGTAGTAGTTTATCATTGAAAATACCTTATAATATAACGTAATATGCAGTGTATCATTGAGAATACCTTATAATATAACGTAATATGCAGTGTATCATTGAAAATACCTTATAATATAACGTAATATGCAGTGTATCATTGAAAATACCTTATAATATAACGTAATATGCAGTGTAGCATTGAAAATACCTTATAATACGTAGTAGTTTATCATTGAAAATACCTTATAATATAACGTAATATGCAGTGTATCATTGAGAATACCTTATAATATAACGTAATATGCAGTGTATCATTGAAAATACCTTAGAATATATGGTAATTCTAGTCTATCAATGAAAATACCTCATAATATAACGCAATATGCAGTGTATCATTGAAAATACCTTATAATATAACGTAATATGCAGTGTATCATTGAAAATACCTTATAATATAACATAATATGCAGTGTATCATTGAAAATACCTTCCCATATAACGTAATATGCAGTGTATCATTGAAAATACCTTATGATATAACGTAATTTGTAGTGTATCATTGAAAATACCTTATAATATAACGTAATATGCAGTGTATCATTGAAAATACATTAGAATATATGGTAATTCTAGTCTATCAATGAAAATACCTTATAATATAACGTAATATGCAGTGTATCATTGAAAATACCTTATAATACGTTGTAGTTTATCATTGAAAATACCTTATAATATAACGTAATATGCAGTGTATCATTGAGAATACCTTATAATATAACGTAATATGCAGTGTATCATTGAAAATACCTTATAATATAAGTAATATGCAGTGTATCATTGAAAATACCTTATAATATAACGTAATATGCAGTGTATCATTGAAAATACCTTCCCATATAACGTAATATGCAGTGTATCGTTGAAAATACCTTATAATACGTAGTAGTTTATCATTGAAAATACCTTATAATATATAGTAGTTTATCATTGAAAATACCTTATAATATAACGTAATATGCTGTGTATCATTGAAAATACCTTATAATATAACGTAATATGCAGTGTATCATTGAAAATACCTTATAATACGTAGTAGTTTATCATTGAAAATACCTTATAATATAACGTAATATGCAGTGTATCATTGAGAATACCTTATAATACGTAGTAGTTTATCATTGAAAATACCTTATAATATAACGTAATATGCAGTGTATCATTGAAAATACCTTCCCATATAACGTAATATGCAGTGTATCTTTGAAAATACCTTATAATATAACGTAATATGCAGTGTATCATTGAAAATACCTTATAATATAACGTAATATGCAGTGTATCATTGAAAATACCTTATAATACGTAGTAGTTTATCATTGAACATACCTTATAATATAACGTAATATGCAGTGTATCATTGAGAATACCTTATAATATAACGTAATATGCAGTGTATCATTGAAAATACCTTATAATATAACGTAATATGCAGTGTATCATTGAAAATACCTTCCCATATAACGTAATATGCAGTGTATCATTGAAAATACCTTAGAATATATGGTAATTCTTGTCTATCAATGAAAATACCTTATAATATAACGTAATATGCAGTGTATCATTGAAAATACCTTAGAATATATGGTAATTCTAGTCTATCAATGAAAATACCTTATAATATAAGGCAATATGCAGTGTATCATTGAAAATACCTTATAATACGTAGTAGTTTATCATTGAAAATACCTTATAATATATAGTAGTTTATCATTGAAAATACCTTATAATATAACGTAATATGCTGTGTATCATTGAAAATACCTTATAATATAACGTAATATGCAGTGTATCATTGAAAATACCTTATAATATAACGTAATATGCAGCATATCATTGAAAATACCTTATAATATAACGTAATATGCAGTGTATCATTGAAAATACCTTATAATATAACGTAATATGCAGTGTATCATTGCAAATACCTTATAATATAACGTAATATGCAGTGTATCATTTAGAATACCTTATAATACGTAGTAGTTTATCATTGAAAATACCTTATAATATAACGTAATATGCAGTGTATCATTGAAAATACCTTCCCATATAACGTAATATGCAGTGTATCATTGAAAATACCTTATAATATAACGTAATATGCAGTGTATCATTGCAAATACCTTATAATATAACGTAATATGCAGTGTATCATTTAGAATACCTTATAATACGTAGTAGTTTATCATTGAAAATACCTTATAATATAACGTAATATGCAGTGTATCATTGAAAATACCTTCCCATATAACGTAATATGCAGTGTATCATTGAAAATACCTTATAATATAACGTAATATGCAGTGTATCATTGAAAATACCTTATAATATATAGTAGTTTATCATTGAAAATACCTTATAACATAACGTAATATGCTGTGTATCATTGAAAATACCTTATAATATAACGTAATATGCAGTGTATCATTGAAAATACCTTATAATATAACGTAATATGCAGCATATCATTGAAAATACCTTATAATATAACGTAATATGCAGTGTATCATTGAAAATACCTTATAATATAACGTAATATGCAGTGTATCATTGAAAATACCTTATAATATAACGTAATATGCAGTGTATCATTGAAAATACCTTATAATATAACGTAATATGCAGTGTATCATTGAAAATACCTTATAATATAACGGAATATGCAGTGTATCATTGAAAATACCTTATAATACGTAGTAGTTTATCATTGAACATACCTTATAATATAACGTAATATGCAGTGTATCATTGAGAATACCTTATAATATAACGTAATATGCAGTGTATCATTGAAAATACCTTATAATATAACGTAATATGCAGTGTATCATTGAAAATACCTTATAATATAACGTAATATGCAGTGTATCATTGAAAATACCTTATAATATAACGTAATATGCAGCATATCATTGAAAATACCTTATAATATAACGTAATATGCAGTGTATCATTGAAAATACCTTATAATATAACGTAATATGCAGTGTATCATTGAAAATACCTTATAATATAACGTAATATGCAGTGTATCATTGAAAATACCTTATAATATAACGTAATATGCAGTGTATCATTGAAAATACCTTATAATATAACGTAATATGCAGTGTATCATTGAAAATACCTTATAATATAACGTAATATGCAGTGTATCATTGAAAATACATTAGAATATATGGTAATTCTAGTCTATCAATGAAAATACCTTATAATATAACGTAATATGCAGTGTATCATTGAAAATACCTTATAATACGTAGTAGTTTATCATTGAAAATACCTTATAATATAACGTAATATGCAGTGTATCATTGAGAATACCTTATAATATAACGTAATATGCAGTGTATCATTGAAAATACCTTATAATATAACGTAATATGCAGTGTATCATTGAAAATACCTTATAATATAACGTAATATGCAGTGTATCATTGAAAATACCTTATAATACGTAGTAGTTTATCATTGAAAATACCTTATAATATAACGTAATATGCAGTGTATCATTGAAAATACCTTATAATATAACGTAATATGCAGTGTATCATTGAAAATAGCTTAGAATATATGGTAATTCTAGTCTATCAATGAAAATACCTTATAATATAACGCAATATGCAGTGTATCATTGAAAATACCTTATAATATAACGTAATATGCAGTGTATCATTGAAAATACCTTATAATATAACATAATATGCAGTGTATCATTGAAAATACCTTCCCATATAACGTAATATGCAGTGTATCATTGAAAATACCTTATGATATAACGTAATTTGTAGTGTATCATTGAAAATACCTTATAATATAACGTAATATGCAGTGTATCATTGAAAATACATTAGAATATATGGTAATTCTAGTCTATCAATGAAAATACCTTATAATATAACGTAATATGCAGTGTATCATTGAAAATACCTTATAATACGTTGTAGTTTATCATTGAAAATACCTTATAATATAACGTAATATGCAGTGTATCATTGAGAATACCTTATAATAAAACGTAATATGCAGTGTATCATTGAAAATACCTTATAATATAACGTAATATGCAGTGTATCATTGAAAATACCTTAGAATATATGGTAATTCTAGTCTATCAATGAAAATACCTTATAATATAACGTAATATGCAGTTTATCATTGAAAATACCTTATAATATAACGTAATATGCAGTGTATCATTGAAAATACCTTCCCATATAACGTAATATGCAGTGTATCATTGAAAATACCTTATAATACGTAGTAGTTTATCATTGAAAATACCTTATAATATATAGTAGTTTATCATTGAAAATACCTTATAATATAACGTAATATGCTGTGTATCATTGAAAATACCTTATAATATAACGTAATATGCAGTGTATCATTGAAAATACCTTCCCATATAACGTAATATGCAGTGTATCATTGAAAATACCTTATGATATAACGTAATTTGTAGTGTATCATTGAAAATACCTTATAATATAACGTAATATGCAGTGTATCATTGAAAATACATTAGAATATATGGTAATTCTAGTCTATCAATGAAAATACCTTATAATATAACGTAATATGCAGTGTATCATTGAAAATACCTTATAATACGTAGTAGTTTATCATTGAAAATACCTTATAATATAACGTAATATGCAGTGTATCATTGAGAATACCTTATAATATAACGTAATATGCAGTGTATCATTGAAAATACCTTCCCATATAACGTAATATGCAGTGTATCGTTGAAAATACCTTATAATACGTAGTAGTTTATCATTGAAAATACCTTATAATATAACGTAATATGCAGTGTATCATTGAAAATACCTTATAATACGTTGTAGTTTATCATTGAAAATACCTTATAATATAACGTAATATGCAGTGTATCATTGAGAATACCTTATAATATAACGTAATATGCAGTGTATCATTGAAAATACCTTATAATATAAGTAATATGCAGTGTATCATTGAAAATACCTTATAATATAACGTAATATGCAGTGTATCATTGAAAATACCTTCCCATATAACGTAATATGCAGTGTATCGTTGAAAATACCTTATAATACGTAGTAGTTTATCATTGAAAATACCTTATAATATATAGTAGTTTATCATTGAAAATACCTTATAATATAACGTAATATGCTGTGTATCATTGAAAATACCTTATAATATAACGTAATATGCAGTGTATCATTGAAAATACCTTATAATACGTAGTAGTTTATCATTGAAAATACCTTATAATATAACGTAATATGCAGTGTATCATTGAAAATACCTTCCCATATAACGTAATATGCAGTGTATCTTTGAAAATACCTTATAATATAACGTAATATGCAGTGTATCATTGAAAATACCTTATAATATAACGTAATATGCAGTGTATCATTGAAAATACCTTATAATACGTAGTAGTTTATCATTGAACATACCTTATAATATAACGTAATATGCAGTGTATCATTGAGAATACCTTATAATATAACGTAATATGCAGTGTATCATTGAAAATACCTTATAATATAACGTAATATGCAGTGTATCATTGAAAATACCTTCCCATATAACGTAATATGCAGTGTATCATTGAAAATACCTTAGAATATATGGTAATTCTTGTCTATCAATGAAAATACCTTATAATATAACGTAATATGCAGTGTATCATTGAAAATACCTTAGAATATATGGTAATTCTAGTCTATCAATGAAAATACCTTATAATATAAGGCAATATGCAGTGTATCATTGAAAATACCTTATAATACGTAGTAGTTTATCATTGAAAATACCTTATAATATATAGTAGTTTATCATTGAAAATACCTTATAATATAACGTAATATGCTGTGTATCATTGAAAATACCTTATAATATAACGTAATATGCAGTGTATCATTGAAAATACCTTATAATATAACGTAATATGCAGCATATCATTGAAAATACCTTATAATATAACGTAATATGCAGTGTATCATTGAAAATACCTTATAATATAACGTAATATGCAGTGTATCATTGCAAATACCTTATAATATAACGTAATATGCAGTGTATCATTTAGAATACCTTATAATACGTAGTAGTTTATCATTGAAAATACCTTATAATATAACGTAATATGCAGTGTATCATTGAAAATACCTTCCCATATAACGTAATATGCAGTGTATCATTGAAAATACCTTATAATATAACGTAATATGCAGTGTATCATTGCAAATACCTTATAATATAACGTAATATGCAGTGTATCATTTAGAATACCTTATAATACGTAGTAGTTTATCATTGAAAATACCTTATAATATAACGTAATATGCAGTGTATCATTGAAAATACCTTCCCATATAACGTAATATGCAGTGTATCATTGAAAATACCTTATAATATAACGTAATATGCAGTGTATCATTGAAAATACCTTATAATATATAGTAGTTTATCATTGAAAATACCTTATAACATAACGTAATATGCTGTGTATCATTGAAAATACCTTATAATATAACGTAATATGCAGTGTATCATTGAAAATACCTTATAATATAACGTAATATGCAGCATATCATTGAAAATACCTTATAATATAACGTAATATGCAGTGTATCATTGAAAATACCTTATAATATAACGTAATATGCAGTGTATCATTGAAAATACCTTATAATATAACGTAATATGCAGTGTATCATTGAAAATACCTTATAATATAACGTAATATGCAGTGTATCATTGAAAATACCTTATAATATAACGGAATATGCAGTGTATCATTGAAAATACCTTATAATACGTCGTCATTTGTAGTTTATCATTGAACATACCTTATAATATAACGTAATATGCAGTGTATCATTGAGAATACCTTATAATATAACGTAATATGCAGTGTATCATTGAAAATACCTTATAATATAACGTAATATGCAGTGTATCATTGAAAATACCTTATAATATAACGTAATATGCACTGTATCATTGAAAATACCATATAATATAACGTAATATGCAGCAAATCATTGAAAATACCTTATAATATAACGTAATATGCAGTGTATCATTGAAAATACCTTATAATATAACGTAATATGCAGTGTATCATTGAAAATACCTTATAATATAACGTAATATGCAGTGTATCATTGAAAATACCTTATAATATAACGTAATATGCAGTGTATCATTGAAAATACCTTATAATATAACGTAATATGCAGTGTATCATTGAAAATACCTTATAATATAACGTAATATGCAGTGTATCATTGAAAATACATTAGAATATATGGTAATTCTAGTCTATCAATGAAAATACCTTATAATATAACGTAATATGCAGTGTATCATTGAAAATACCTTATAATACGTAGTAGTTTATCATTGAAAATACCTTATAATATAACGTAATATGCAGTGTATCATTGAGAATACCTTATAATATAACGTAATATGCAGTGTATCATTGAAAATACCTTATAATATAACGTAATATGCAGTGTATCATTGAAAATACCTTATAATATAACGTAATATGCAGTGTATCATTGAAAATACCTTATAATACGTAGTAGTTTATCATTGAAAATACCTTATAATATAACGTAATATGCAGTGTATCATTGAAAATACCTTATAATATAACGTAATATGCAGTGTATCATTGAAAATAGCTTAGAATATATGGTAATTCTAGTCTATCAATGAAAATACCTTATAATATAACGCAATATGCAGTGTATCATTGAAAATACCTTATAATATAACGTAATATGCAGTGTATCATTGAAAATACCTTATAATATAACATAATATGCAGTGTATCATTGAAAATACCTTCCCATATAACGTAATATGCAGTGTATCATTGAAAATACCTTATGATATAACGTAATTTGTAGTGTATCATTGAAAATACCTTATAATATAACGTAATATGCAGTGTATCATTGAAAATACATTAGAATATATGGTAATTCTAGTCTATCAATGAAAATACCTTATAATATAACGTAATATGCAGTGTATCATTGAAAATACCTTATAATACGTTGTAGTTTATCATTGAAAATACCTTATAATATAACGTAATATGCAGTGTATCATTGAGAATACCTTATAATAAAACGTAATATGCAGTGTATCATTGAAAATACCTTATAATATAACGTAATATGCAGTGTATCATTGAAAATACCTTAGAATATATGGTAATTCTAGTCTATCAATGAAAATACCTTATAATATAACGTAATATGCAGTTTATCATTGAAAATACCTTATAATATAACGTAATATGCAGTGTATCATTGAAAATACCTTCCCATATAACGTAATATGCAGTGTATCGTTGAAAATACCTTATAATACGTAGTAGTTTATCATTGAAAATACCTTATAATATATAGTAGTTTATCATTGAAAATACCTTATAATATAACGTAATATGCTGTGTATCATTGAAAATACCTTATAATATAACGTAATATGCAGTGTATCATTGAAAATACCTTCCCATATAACGTAATATGCAGTGTATCATTGAAAATACCTTATGATATAACGTAATTTGTAGTGTATCATTGAAAATACCTTATAATATAACGTAATATGCAGTGTATCATTGAAAATACATTAGAATATATGGTAATTCTAGTCTATCAATGAAAATACCTTATAATATAACGTAATATGCAGTGTATCATTGAAAATACCTTATAATACGTAGTAGTTTATCATTGAAAATACCTTATAATATAACGTAATATGCAGTGTATCATTGAGAATACCTTATAATATAACGTAATATGCAGTGTATCATTGAAAATACCTTCCCATATAACGTAATATGCAGTGTATCATTGAAAATACCTTATAATACGTAGTAGTTTATCATTGAAAATACCTTATAATATATAGTAGTTTATCATTGAAAATACCTTATAATATAACGTAATATGCTGTGTATCATTGAAAATACCTTATAATATAACGTAATATGCAGTGTATCATTGAAAATACCTTATAATATAACGTAATATGCAACATATCATTGAAAATACCTTATAATATAACGTAATATGCAGTGTATCATTGAAAATACCTTATAATATAACGTAATATGCAGTGTATCATTAAAAATACCTTATAATATAACGTAATATGCAGTGTATCATTGAAAATACCTTATAATATAACGTAATATGCAGTGTATCATTGAAAATACCTTATAATATAACGTAATATGCAGTGTATCATTGAAAATACCTTCCCATATAACGTAATATGCAGTGTATCATTGAAAATACCTTATGATATAACGTAATTTGTAGTGTATCATTGAAAATACCTTATAATATAACGTAATATGCAGTGTATCATTGAAAATACCTTATAATACGTTGTAGTTTATCATTGAAAATACCTTATAATATAACGTAATATGCAGTGTATCATTGAGAATACCTTATAATATAACGTAATATGCAGTGTATCATTGAAAATACCTTATAATATAACGTAATATGCAGTGTATCATTGAAAATACCTTATAATATAACGTAATATGCAGTGTATCATTGAAAATACCTTCCCATATAACGTAATATGCAGTGTATCGTTGAAAATACCTTATAATACGTAGTAGTTTATCATTGAAAATACCTTATAATATATAGTAGTTTATCATTGAAAATACCTTATAATATAACGTAATATGCTGTGTATCATTGAAAATACCTTATAATATAACGTAATATGCAGTGTATCATTGAAAATACCTTATAATATAACGTAATATGCAACATATCATTGCAAATACCTTATAATATAACGTAATATGCAGTGTATCATTGAAAATACCTTATAATATAACGTAATATGCAGTGTATCATTAAAAATACCTTATAATATAACGTAATATGCAGTGTATCATTGAAAATACCTTATAATATAACGTAATATGCAGTGTATCATTGAAAATACCTTATAATATAACGTAATATGCAGTGTATCATTGAAAATACCTTCCCATATAACGTAATATGCAGTGTATCATTGAAAATACCTTATGATATAACGTAATTTGTAGTGTATCATTGAAAATACCTTATAATATAACGTAATATGCAGTGTATCATTGAAAATACATTAGAATATATGGTAATTCTAGTCTATCAATGAAAATACCTTATAATATAACGTAATATGCAGTGTATCATTGAAAATACCTTATAATACGTAGTAGTTTATCATTGAAAATACCTTATAATATAACGTAATATGCAGTGTATCATTGAAAATACCTTCCCATATAACGTAATATGCAGTGTATCATTGAAAATACCTTATGATATAACGTAATTTGTAGTGTATCATTGAAAATACCTTATGATATACCGTAATATGCAGTGTTTCATTGAAAATACCTTATAATATAACGTAATATGCAGTGTATCATTGAAAATACCTTATAATATATCGTAATTTGTAGTGTATCATTGAAAATACCTTATAGTATAACGTAATATGCAGTGCATCATTGAAAATACCTTATAATATAACGTAATATGCAGTGTATCATTGAAAATACCTTATGATATAACGTAATTTGTTGTGTGTCATTGATAATACCTTATAATATATAGTAGTTTATCATTGAAAATACCTTATAATATAACGTAATATGCAGTGTATCATTGAAAATACCTTATAATATAACGTAATATGCAGTGTATCATTGAAAATACCTTATAATATAACGTAATATGCAGTGTATCATTGAAAATACCTTATAATATAACGTAATATGCAGTGTATCATTGAAAATACCTTATAATATAACGTAATATGCAGTGTATCATTGAAAATACCGTATAATATAACGTAATATGCAGTGTATCATTGAAAATACCTTCCCATATAACGTAATATGCAGTGTATCATTGAAAATACCTTATGATATAACGAAATTTGTAGTGTATCATTGAAAATACCTTATAATATATAGTAGTTTATCATTGAAAATACCTTATAATATAACGTAATATGCAGTGTATCATTGAAAATACCTTATAATATAACGTAATATGCAGTGTATCATTGAAAATACCTTATAATATAACGTAATATGCAGTGTATCATTGAAAATACCTTATAATATAACGTAATATGCAGTGTATCATTGAAAATACCGTATAATATAACGTAATATGCAGTGTATCATTGAAAATACCTTCCCATATAACGTAATATGCAGTGTATCATTGAAAATACCTTATGATATAACGTAATTTGTAGTGTATCATTGAAAATACCTTGTAATATAACGTAATATGCAGTGTATCATTGAAAATACCTTATAATATAACGTAATATGCAGTGTATCATTGAAAATACCTTCCCATATAACGTAATATGCAGTGTATCGTTGAAAATACCTTATAATACGTAGTAGTTTATCATTGAAAATACCTTATAATATATAGTAGTTTATCATTGAAAATACCTTATAATATAACGTAATATGCTGTGTATCATTGAAAATACCTTATAATATAACGTAATATGCAGTGTATCATTAAAAATACCTTATAATATAACGTAATATGCAGTGTATCATTGAAAATACCTTATAATATAACGTAATATGCAGTGTATCATTGAAAATACCTTATAATATAACGTAATATGCAGTGTATCATTGAAAATACCTTCCCATATAACGTAATATGCAGTGTATCATTGAAAATACCTTATGATATAACGTAATTTGTAGTGTATCATTGAAAATACCTTATAATATAACGTAATATGCAGTGTATCATTGAAAATACATTAGAATATATGGTAATTCTAGTCTATCAATGAAAATACCTTATAATATAACGTAATATGCAGTGTATCATTGAAAATACCTTATAATACGTAGTAGTTTATCATTGAAAATACCTTATAATATAACGTAATATGCAGTGTATCATTGAGAATACCTTATAATATAACGTAATATGCAGTGTATCATTGAAAATACCTTCCCATATAACGTAATATGCAGTGTATCGTTGAAAATACCTTATAATACGTAGTAGTTTATCATTGAAAATACCTTATAATATATAGTAGTTTATCATTGAAAATACCTTATAATATAACGTAATATGCTGTGTATCATTGAAAATACCTTATAATATAACGTAATATGCAGTGTATCATTGAAAATACCTTATAATATAACGTAATATGCAACATATCATTGAAAATACCTTATAATATAACGTAATATGCAGTGTATCATTGAAAATACCTTATAATATAAC
Source organism: Lasioglossum lativentre (assembly GCA_916610255.1). Lineage (NCBI taxonomy): Eukaryota > Metazoa > Arthropoda > Insecta > Hymenoptera > Halictidae > Lasioglossum > Lasioglossum lativentre. The sequence goes on from CAKAJI010000498.1 coordinate 80,119, forward strand.
GTAATATGCAGTGTATCATTAAAAATACCTTATAATATAACGTAATATGCAGTGTATCATTGAAAATACCTTATAATATAACGTAATATGCAGTGTATCATTGAAAATACCTTATAATATAACGTAATATGCAGTGTATCATTGAAAATACCTTCCCATATAACGTAATATGCAGTGTATCATTGAAAATACCTTATGATATAACGTAATTTGTAGTGTATCATTGAAAATACCTT
>CAKAJI010000499.1:0-10000 GCA_916610255.1 Lasioglossum lativentre
GTTAACTCGGTAAATACGCGTCCGAGAGAACTGGCGTCACGACACACGTGTTTCGATATGCACAGTTTACCACGAATATAACGTTTAAAATCATCTAGGAACGATAGGAAAAAGTTTACTCTTACCGCGAACCGTCTAACCGACACGGCGCGGGTACTTAGCAATTTTATCGTTTCCAGCGATACCTAAGCGACTCGCCGGAAGTTAACTCGGTAAATACGCGTCCGAGAGAACTGGCGTCACGACACACGGTTTCGTTATGCACAGTTTACCACGAATATAACGTTTAAAATCATCTAGGAACGATAGGAAAAAAGTTTACTCTTACCGCGAACCGTCTAACCGACACGGCGCGGGTACTTAGCAATTTTATCGTTCCAGCGATACCTAAGCGACTCGCCGGAAGTTAACTCGGTAAATACGCGTCCGAGAGAACTGGCGTCACGACACACGGTTTCGTATGCACAGTTTACCACGAATATAACGTTTAAAATCATCTAGGAACGATAGGAAAAAAGTTTACTCTTACCGCGAACCGTCTAACCGACACGGCGCGGGTACTTAGCAATTTTATCGTTCCAGCGATACCTAAGCGACTCGCCGGAAGTTAACTCGCTTATAACTCGGTAAATACGCGTCCGAGAGAACTGGCGTCACGACACACGGTTTCGTATGCACAGTTTACCACGAATATAACGTTTAAAATCATCTAGGAACGATAGGAAAAAAGTTTACTCTTACCGCGAACCGTCTAACCGACACGGCGCGGTACTTAGCATTTTATCGTTCCAGCGATACCTAAGCGACTCGCCGGAAGTTAACTCGGTAAATACGCGTCCGAGAGAACTGGCGTCACGACACACGGTTTCGTATGCACAGTTTACCACGAATATAACGTTTAAAATCATCTAGGAACGATAGGAAAAAAGTTTACTCTTACCGCGAACCGTACTAACCGACACGGCGCGGGTACTTAGCAATTTTATCGTTCCAGCGATACCTAAGCGACTCGCCGGAAGTTAACTCGCTTATAACTCGGTAAATACGCGTCCGAGAGAACTGGCGTCACGACACACGGGTTTCGTATGCACAGTTTACCACGAATATAACGTTTAAAATCATCTAGGAACGATAGGAAAAAAGTTTACTCTTACCGCGAACCGTCTAACCGACACGGCGCGGTACTTAGCAATTTTATCGTTCCAGCGATACCTAAGCGACTCGCCGGAAGTTAACTCGCTTATAACTCGGTAAATACGCGTCCGAGAGAACTGGGCGTCACGACACACGGTTTCGTATGCACAGTTTACCACGAATATAACGTTTAAAATCATCTAGGAACGATAGGAAAAAAGTTTACTCTTACCGCGAACCGTCTAACCGACACGGCGCGGTACTTAGCAATTTTATCGTTCCAGCGATACCTAAGCGACTCGCCGGAAGTTAACTCGCTTATAACTCGGTAAATACGCGTCCGAGAGAACTGGCGTCACGACACACGGTTTCGTATGCACAGTTTACCACGAATATAACGTTTAAAATCATCTAGGAACGATAGGAAAAAAGTTTACTCTTACCGCGAACCGTCTAACCGACACGGCGCGTGGTACTTAGCAATTTTATCGTTCCAGCGATACCTAAGCGACTCGCCGGAAGTTAACTCGGTAAATACGCGTCCGAGAGAACTGGCGTCACGACACACGGTTTCGTATGCACAGTTTACCACGAATATAACGTTTAAAATCATCTAGGAACGATAGGAAAAAAGTTTACTCTTACCGCGAACCGTCTAACCGACACGGCGCGGGGTACTTAGCAATTTTATCGTTCCAGCGATACCTAAGCGACTCGCCGGAAGTTAACTCGGTAAAATACGCGTCGAGAGAACTGGCGTCACGACACACGGTTTCGTATGCACAGTTTACCACGAATATAACGTTTAAAATCATCTAGGAACGATAGGAAAAAAGTTTACTCTTACCGCGAACCGTCTAACCGACACGGCGCGGTACTTAGCAATTTTATCGTTCCAGCGATACCTAAGCGACTCGCCGGAAGTTAACTCGCTTATAACTCGGTAAATACGCGTCCGAGAGAACTGGCGTCACGACACACGGTTTCGTATGCACAGTTTACCACGAATATAACGTTTAAAATCATCTAGGAACGATAGGAAAAAAGTTTACTCTTACCGCGAACCGTCTAACCGACACGGCGCGGTACTTAGCAATTTTATCGTTCCAGCGATACCTAAGCGACTCGCCGGAAGTTAACTCGGTAAATACGCCGTCCGAGAGAACTGGCGTCACGACACACGGTTTCGTATGCACAGTTTACCACGAATATATCGTTTAAAATCATCTAGGAACGATAGGAAAAAAGTTTACTCTTACCGCGAACCGTCTAACCGACACGGCGCGGTACTTAGCAATTTATCGTTCCAGCGATACCTAAGCGACTCGCCGGAAGTTAACTCGGTAAATACGCGTCCGAGAGAACTGGCGTCACGACACACGGTTTCGTATGCACAGTTTACCACGAATATAACGTTTAAAATCATCTAGGAACGATAGGAAAAAAGTTTTACTCTTACCGCGAACCGTCTAACCGACACGGCGCTGGTACTTAGCAATTTTATCGTTCCAGCGATACCTAAGCGACTCGCCGGAAGTTAACTCGGTAAATACGCGTCCGAGAGAACTGGCGTCACGACACACGGTTTCGTATGCACAGTTTACCACGAATATACGTTTAAAATCATCTAGGAACGATAGGAAAAAAGTTTACTCTTACCGCGAACCGTCTAACCGACACGGCGCGGTACTTAGCAATTTTATCGTTCCAGCGATACCTAAGCGACTCGCCGGAAGTTAACTCGCTTATAACTCGGTAAATACGCGTCCGAGAGAACTGGCGTCACGACACACGGTTTCGTATGCACAGTTTACCACGAATATAACGTTTAAAATCATCTAGGAACGATAGGAAAAAAGTTTACTCTTACCGCGAACCGTCTAACCGACACGGCGGCGGGTACTTAGCAATTTTATCGTTCCAGCGATACCTAAGCGACTCGCCGGAAGTTAACTCGGTAAATACGCGTCCGAGAGAACTGGCGTCACGACACACGGTTTCGTATGCACAGTTTACCACGAATATATCGTTTAAAATCATCTAGGAACGATAGGAAAAAAGTTTACTCTTACCGCGAACCGTCTAACCGACACGGCGCGGGTACTTAGCAATTTTATCGTTCCAGCGATACCTAAGCGACTCGCCGGAAGTTAACTCGGTAAATACGCGTCCGAGAGAACTGGCGTCACGACACACGGTTTCGTATGCACAGTTTACCACGAATATAACGTTTAAAATCATCTAGGAACGATAGGAAAAAAGTTTACTCTACCGCGAACCGTCTAACCGACACGGCGCGGTACTTAGCAATTTTATCGTTCCAGCGATACCTAAGCGACTCGCCGGAAGTTAACTCGGTAAATACGCGTCCGAGAGAACTGGCGTCACGACACACGGTTTCGTATGCACAGTTTACCACGAATATAACGTTTAAAATCATCTAGGAACGATAGGAAAAAAGTTTACTCTTACCGCGAACCGTCTAACCGACACGGCGCGGTACTTAGCAATTTTATCGTTCCAGCGATACCTAAGCGACTCGCCGGAAGTTAACTCGCTTATAACTCGGTAAATACGCGTCCGAGAGAACTGGCGTCACGACACACGGTTTCGTATGCACAGTTTACCACGAATATAACGTTTAAAATCATCTAGGAACGATAGGAAAAAAGTTTACTCTTACCGCGAACCGTCTAACCGACACGCGCGGTACTTAGCAATTTTATCGTTCCAGCGATACCTAAGCGACTCGCCGGAAGTTAACTCGCTTATAACTCGGTAAATACGCGTCCGAGAGAACTGGCGTCACGACACACGGTTTCGTATGCACAGTTTACCACGAATATAACGTTTAAAATCATCTAGGAACGATAGGAAAAAAGTTTACTCTTACCGTGAACCGTCTAACCGCCCGGGCGCGGTACTTAGCAATTTTATCGTTCCAGCGATACCTAAGCGACTCGCCGGAAGTTAACTCGGTAAATACGCGTCCGAGAGAACTGGCGTCACGACACACGGTTTCGTATGCACAGTTTACCACGAATATAACGTTTAAAATCATCTAGGAACGATAGGAAAAAAAGTTTACTCTTACCGCGAACCGTCTAACCGACACGGCGCGGGTACTTAGCAATTTTATCGTTCCAGCGATACCTAAGCGACTCGCCGGAAGTTAACTCGGTAAATACGCGTCCGAGAGAACTGGCGTCACGACACACGGTTTCGTATGCACAGTTTACCACGAATATAACGTTTAAAATCATCTAGGAACGATAGGAAAAAAGTTTACTCTTACCGCGAACCGTCTAACCGACACGGCGCGGGTACTTAGCAATTTTATCGTTCCAGCGATACCTAAGCGACTCGCCGGAAGTTAACTCGCTTATAACTCGGTAAATACGCGTCCGAGAGAACTGGCGTCACGACACACGGTTTCGTATGCACAGTTTACCACGAATATAACGTTTAAAATCATCTAGGAACGATAGGAAAAAAGTTTACTCTTACCGCGAACCGTCTAACCGACACGGCGCGGGTACTTAGCAATTTTATCGTTCCAGCGATACCTAAGCGACTCGCCGGAAGTTAACTCGGTAAATACGCGTCCGAGAGAACTGGCGTCACGGACACACGGTTTCGTATGCACAGTTTACCACGAATATAACGTTTAAAATCATCTAGGAACGATAGGAAAAAAGTTTACTCTTACCGCGAACCGTCTAACCGACACGGCGCGGGTACTTAGCAATTTTATCGTTCCAGCGATACCTAAGCGACTCGCCGGAAGTTAACTCGGTAAATACGCGTCCGAGAGAACTGGCGTCACGACACACGGTTTCGTATGCACAGTTTACCACGAATATAACGTTTAAAATCATCTAGGAACGATAGGAAAAAAGTTTACTCTTACCGCGAACCGTCTAACCGACACGGCGCGGGTACTTAGCAATTTTATCGTTCCAGCGATACCTAAGCGACTCGCCGGAAGTTAACTCGGTAAATACGCGTCCGAGAGAACTGGGCGTCACGACACACGGTTTCGTATGCACAGTTTACCACGAATATAACGTTTAAAATCATCTAGGAACGATAGGAAAAAAGTTTACTCTTACCGCGAACCGTCTAACCGACACGGCGCGGGTACTTAGCAATTTTATCGTTCCAGCGATACCTAAGCGACTCGCCGGAAGTTAACTCGTAAATACGCGTCCGAGAGAACTGGCGTCACGACACACGGTTTCGTATGCACAGTTTACACGAATATAACGTTTAAAATCATCTAGGAACGATAGGAAAAAAGTTTACTCTTACCGCGAACCGTCTAACCGACACGGCGCGGTGACTTAGCAATTTTATCGTTCCAGCGATACCTAAGCGACTCGCCGGAGTTAACTCGCTTATAACTCGGTAAATACGCGTCCGAGAGAACTGGGCGTCACGACACACGGTTTCGTATGCACAGTTTACCACGAATATAACGTTTAAAATCATCTAGGAACGATAGGAAAAAAGTTTACTCTTACCGCGAACCGTCTAACCGACACGGCGCGGTACTTAGCAATTTTATCGTTCCAGCGATACCTAAGCGACTCGCCGGAAGTTAACTCGGTAAATACGCGTCCGAGAGAACTGGCGTCACGACACACGGTTTCGTATGCACAGTTTACCACGAATATAACGTTTAAAATCATCTAGGAACGATAGGAAAAAAGTTTACTCTTACCGCGAACCGTCCTAACCGACACGGCGCGGTACTTAGCAATTTTATCGTTCCAGCGATACCTAAGCGACTCGCCGGAAGTTAACTCGGTAAATACGCGTCCGAGAGAACTGGCGTCACGACACACGGTTTCGTATGCACAGTTTACCACGAATATAACGTTTAAAATCATCTAGGAACGATAGGAAAAAAGTTTACTCTTACCGCGAACCGTCTAACCGACACGGCGCGGTACTTAGCAATTTTATCGTGTCCAGCGATACCTAAGCGACTCGCCGGAAGTTAACTCGGTAAATACGCGTCCGAGAGAACTGGCGTCACGACACACGGTTTCGTATGCACAGTTTACCACGAATATAACGTTTAAAATCATCTAGGAACGATAGGAAAAAAGTTTACTCTTACCGCGAACCGTCTAACCGACACGGCGCGGTACTTAGCAATTTTATCGTTCCAGCGATACCTAAGCGACTCGCCGGAAGTTAACTCGGTAAATACGCGTCCGAGAGAACTGGCGTCACGACACACGGTTTCGTATGCACAGTTTACCAGAATATAACGTTTAAAATCATCTAGGAACGATAGGAAAAAAGTTTACTCTTACCGCGAACCGTCTAACCGACACGGCGCGGTACTAACCGACACGGCGCGGTACTTAGCAATTTTATCGTTCCAGCGATACCTAAGCGACTCGCCGGAAGTTAACTCGGTAAATACGCGTCCGAGAGAACTGGCGTCACGACACACGGTTTCGTATGCACAGTTTACCACGAATATAACGTTTAAAATCATCTAGGAACGATAGGAAAAAAGTTTACTCTTACCGCGAACCGTCTAACCGACACGGCGCGGTACTTAGCAATTTTATCGTTCCAGCGATACCTAAGCGACTCGCCGGAAGTTAACTCGGTAAATACGCGTCCGAGAGAACTGGCGTCACGACACACGGTTTCGTATGCACAGTTTACCACGAATATAACGTTTAAAATCATCTAGGAACGATAGGAAAAAAGTTTACTCTTACCGCGAACCGTCTAACCGACACGGCGCGGTACTTAGCAATTTTATCGTTCCAGCGATACCTAAGCGACTCGCCGGAAGTTAACTCGGTAAATACGCGTCCGAGAGAACTGGCGTCACGACACACGGTTTCGTATGCACAGTTTACCACGAATATAACGTTTAAAATCATCTAGGAACGATAGGAAAAAAGTTTACTCTTACCGCGAACCGTCTAACCGACACGGCGCGGTACTTAGCAATTTTATCGTTCCAGCGATACCTAAGCGACTCGCCGGAAGTTAACTCGCTTATAACTCGGTAAATACGCGTCCGAGAGAACTGGCGTCACGACACACGGTTTCGTATGCACAGTTTACCACGAATATAACGTTTAAAATCATCTAGGAACGATAGGAAAAAAGTTTACTCTTACCGCGAACCGTCTAACCGACACGGCGCGGTACTTAGCAATTTTATCGTTCCAGCGATACCTAAGCGACTCGCCGGAAGTTAACTCGGTAAATACGCGTCCGAGAGAACTGGCGTCACGACACACGGTTTCGTATGCACAGTTTACCACGAATATAACGTTTAAAATCATCTAGGAACGATAGGAAAAAAGTTTACTCTTACCGCGAACCGTCTAACCGACACGGCGCGGGTACTTAGCAATTTTATCGTTCCAGCGATACCTAAGCGACTCGCCGGAAGTTAACTCGGTAAATACGCGTCCGAGAGAACTGGCGTCACGACACACGGTTTCGTATGCACAGTTTACCACGAATATAACGTTTAAAATCATCTAGGAACGATAGGAAAAAAGTTTACTCTTACCGCGAACCGTCTAACCGACACGGCGCGGTACTTAGCAATTTTATCGTTCCAGCGATACCTAAGCGACTCGCCGGAAGTTAACTCGGTAAATACGCGTCCGAGAGAACTGGCGTCACGACACACGGTTTCGTATGCACAGTTTACCACGAATATAACGTTTAAAATCATCTAGGAACGATAGGAAAAAAGTTTACTCTTACCGCGAACCGTCTAACCGACACGGCGCGGTACTTAGCAATTTTATCGTTCCAGCGATACCTAAGCGACTCGCCGGAAGTTAACTCGGTAAATACGCGTCCGAGAGAACTGGCGTCACGACACACGGTTTCGTATGCACAGTTTACCACGAATATAACGTTTAAAATCATCTAGGAACGATAGGAAAAAAAGTTTACTCTTACCGCGAACCGTCTAACCGACACGGCGCGGTACTTAGCAATTTTATCGTTCCAGCGATACCTAAGCGACTCGCCGGAAGTTAACTCGGTAAATACGCGTCCGAGAGAACTGGCGTCACGACACACGGTTTCGTATGCACAGTTTACCACGAATATAACGTTTAAAATCATCTAGGAACGATAGGAAAAAAGTTTACTCTTACCGCGAACCGTCTAACCGACACGGCGCGGTACTTAGCAATTTTATCGTTCCAGCGATACCTAAGCGACTCGCCGGAAGTTAACTCGGTAAATACGCGTCCGAGAGAACTGGCGTCACGACACACGGTTTCGTATGCACAGTTTACCACGAATATAACGTTTAAAATCATCTAGGAACGATAGTAAAAAAGTTTACTCTTACCGCGAACCGTCTAACCGACACGGCGCGGTACTTAGCAATTTTATCGTTCCAGCGATACCTAAGCGACTCGCCGGAAGTTAACTCGGTAAATACGCGTCCGAGAGAACTGGCGTCACGACACACGGTTTCGTATGCACAGTTTACCACGAATATAACGTTTAAAATCATCTAGGAACGATAGGAAAAAAGTTTACTCTTACCGCGAACCGTCTAACCGACACGGCGCGGTACTTAGCAATTTTATCGGTCCAGCGATACCTAAGCGACTCGCCGGAAGTTAACTCGGTAAATACGCGTCCGAGAGAACTGGCGTCACGACACACGGTTTCGTATGCACAGTTTACCACGAATATAACGTTTAAAATCATCTAGGAACGATAGGAAAAAAGTTTACTCTTACCGCGAACCGTCTAACCGACACGGCGCGGTACTTAGCAATTTTATCGTTCCAGCGATACCTAAGCGACTCGCCGGAAGTTAACTCGCTTATAACTCGGTAAATACGCGTCCGAGAGAACTGGCGTCACGACACACGGTTTCGTATGCACAGTTTACCACGAATATAACGTTTAAAATCATCTAGGAACGATAGGAAAAAAGTTTACTCTTACCGCGAACCGTCTAACCGACACGGCGCGGTACTTAGCAATTTTATCGTTCCAGCGATACCTAAGCGACTCGCCGGAAGTTAACTCGGTAAATACGCGTCCGAGAGAACTGGCGTCACGACACACGGTTTCGTATGCACAGTTTACCACGAATATAACGTTTAAAATCATCTAGGAACGATAGGAAAAAAGTTTACTCTTACCGCGAACCGTCTAACCGACACGGCGCGGTACTTAGCAATTTTATCGTTCCAGCGATACCTAAGCGACTCGCCGGAAGTTAACTCGCTTATAACTCGGTAAATACGCGTCCGAGAGAACTGGCGTCACGACACACGGTTTCGTATGCACAGTTTACCACGAATATAACGTTTAAAATCATCTAGGAACGATAGTAAAAAAGTTTACTCTTACCGCGAACCGTCTAACCGACACGGCGCGGTACTTAGCAATTTTATCGTTCCAGCGATACCTACGCGACTCGCCGGAAGTTAACTCGGTAAATACGCGTCCGAGAGAACTGGCGTCACGACACACGGTTTCGTATGCACAGTTTACCACGAATATAACGTTTAAAATCATCTAGGAACGATAGGAAAAAAGTTTACTCTTACCGCGAACCGTCTAACCGACACGGCGCGGTACTTAGCAATTTTATCGTTCCAGCGATACCTAAGCGACTCGCCGGAAGTTAACTCGGTAAATACGCGTCCGAGAGAACTGGCGTCACGACACACGGTTTCGTATGCACAGTTTACCACGAATATAACGTTTAAAATCATCTAGGAACGATAGGAAAAAAGTTTACTCTTACCGCGAACCGTCTAACCGACACGGCGCGGTACTTAGCAATTTTATCGTTCCAGCGATACCTAAGCGACTCGCCGGAAGTTAACTCGGT
>CAKAJI010000499.1:15000-17500 GCA_916610255.1 Lasioglossum lativentre
CATCGAGAGATAGAGAGACGAGAGGACCGGCTGTGAAGCTCGCTTTTAAAGCTGCGTGAGTCTGACACCCTACTCTGTGTATGTACACACGAGCTTGGGACGAATGACCGCTGCCAGAGCCGGCTGAGAGTCCCGCTCTCTATTTATCGAGTTCGCGTATAACCAAGAGCACAAAACGTGTCGCCGCACGCGTTGTTCGTTGAAGAACGGTGTAATATATTCGAGAGGACCGGCTGTGAAGCTCCTCGCTTGTTAAGGCTATGTGTTGCGATTCTGACACCCTACTCTCTGTGGGGCGATAATACTGTGCACAAGAGTTGGGACGAACGATCGCGCACGGCCAGAGTGAGAGAGCCGGCTGTGAAGTCCGCTAACATCGAATTCACATTTCCAATAAAAAGGAGGAGGGAAGTGTTCTGGATCCAGTATATCGGGTTGTCTATGATCCCCGTCGTTTTCAGAATTCCCCTCCGCGTTTTCCATTTTAAAGGTTTTTCAATGTACTGTTCGCCCGGCCGTGTCAGGTACGTGCTGTCTCCGCGCGTGCGTACTCTGCGCGGTTTCCGTTTCCACGGACGACTGTGTCGTCCTTAAAAACGACGCCTGAATCTCCTTCGCGCGCTGGTTGGAGTTTTCAGGTATCGGCGTTCTTACGAACCGCAGAACAAAGAGACAAAATATACATATATTGATTACAAATCAAAATTATACGATTACCCTGAACGGTGGATCACTTGGCTCGTGGGTCGATGAAGAACGCAGCTAATTGCGCGTCAACGTGTGAACTGCAGGACACATGAACATCGACATTTCGAACGCACATTGCGGTCCACGGATACAATTCCTGGACCACGCCTGGCTGAGGGTCGTTTACGTAACCAAATACTGCTTGCGTTGCTCTTGTAAGTCCCCGCCGTCGCTTACCTCTCCAATATTTATAAAATTGGAGGGCGCAAGAGCGTTTCTGAGTCGGGTTGCGAAGATGCTCTACGTACGAGCGAATGATGGGCGTTTCGTCGGCGTTTGACGCGGTTCTGTGAAAATTGTAAATTTTGCATTGCGTCTAACAGTTTCGCGAGAATAGTAGAGAGATTGGTATTCTCACATTCGGACTTGCGTGAGTGTTTTGCGGTGTCGCGAGTCGTACGACCGACCGCCCGTAAGACACCGCTCCGACGAGTTCGACATCTCTCACTTTCTCTGTGAAACGATTCGCATTGCGAAAGAAGCGTTTCACTCGTGAACATTCAACGCGCTCCCGACGTCGCCTGAAATGATGCGTATACGAAAGAGGTATAAAGAGTCAGTCTTTAAGAGACTATACAGATAATGGACACAAAAATAAAGAGAAGATACAGACACCCGTGTATAAAATCTGTGTGGTGTGCGATGTAAGCCCCAGGGAGATATATATATATAAAGAGAAATACGCTTGTGCGTGGATGTGTTTCTGTCTCTACATATTTAACATGCATGCGGAGGGTCGTCGTTGCCTAGCGACTTCTCGACAAACATTGTGAGAGTCCTTCGAGAAGAGAAAAAAGACGTTGGTCTCTCGTTCTACGAACGCTTGGATAATCGATGGACAGCGGAGCAACGCTAAATTGTGCGGGACGAGCACGCGTACTTGTATCGGGTTGAATAAAATTTCCCCGTCGTCGCGTGTCCTCGCTAATCAGCGTGTTGCCATTCCATCGCCACGTTCGTTGAATTGAATGACGACCGCGCGAGATCTCTCTCGTGTCTCTTTGGTTTGATCGAGATATGATGTCGTCTGTGCGCAACGTTTCTGTACCCCCGTGTGTGTCTAGAGTGTGTTAGAGAGAAAGAAATCCCACCGAGAGTTAATATTTTATATATACTCCTCTATTGGAGTGGCTTTCGAACTTCATTGTCACGCACAAGAGAGATTAGCACCGCGGAGAAGGTAAATGACCTTTGTCGGTCGCCCCATGTCATTTTTTTTTCTTCATTTGCGATCGCGAAACCGCGCGATCTGCCGGTCGTCCAGTCCCCGGAAGTTCTTTTCGACGGACGTTAAAGTTTAACCGGCGGATCGTCTAGCGAGAGTTTCCGATCGACGAGCAATATGAAGAGAAAGAAAGAGAGACACTTTGGTGTGGCGCATAAGACATATTGGTTTCATTAAGCTTCTTCGTCGAGTAGTGGTGTTTTGTTTTTTTTTTTGTGCTCCTCTGTACGTGTTCTCGTGCGTACTTTTTAATGCTCTTTCGGCGAAATATACGAAAGATTTTTTTTTCACGTTAGACGACCTCAGAGTAGGCGAGATTACCCGCTGAATTTAAGCATATTACTAAGCGGAGGAAAAGAAACTAACAAGGATTTCCTTAGTAGCGGCGAGCGAACAGGAATTAGCCCAGCACTGAATCCCGCGGTTCTGCCGTTGGGAAATGTAGTGTTTAGGAGGGTCAATTTATCCCGTGACGTCGAACCGCGTCCAAGTCCATCTTGAATGGGGCCATTTACCCGTAGAGGGTGC
>CAKAJI010000499.1:20000-22500 GCA_916610255.1 Lasioglossum lativentre
TATGACTCTCTTAAGCGTTCATGTCCCTCCGGCGGCGCCACCCCTCCAGCTCAGCCGCCCAGTTGTTTCCAACTGGACGTTGCCCAGCTCCCACCTCGTGGAGGTGTGGAGGGAAGGGAGCCACTTTTCATCATGTGGCGCCGTCGGATTGACATGCTCGCCTTTGGAGAGTCATGGTTACACGGGACGGTGATGCGCAATACAGGCCTCTGGCCCTTAGCCTCTCACCGTCCAAGTTGCACGGCCTACCTCCTCGAGGTTCCCGCTGGTCAACGTGGTTGTTGCTTCCGTAAAACGGAGCGCTATTTGCGGAAGCATCAATCACGGCTAAATGGCGTGCAACGTACACTCTACCTTATGTAGAGGAAAAATAAGGAAGTATGTAACATCAATACCTGGTTTTCCAGTCAACACTATATAGTGTGAAGTTTAAGCTCTAGAGCTTGGAATCAATAAAACAACAAAAATAAAAATAAATAACCTTGTATTTATACTTGACGGATTAATATACGACTGTGGATTGTTATACGGACTTCGACTTGGACATGATTATGGTATTCTCGCACCCGGATAACAGACACATTCTATTTTATTTCTTTATGGATAGTACAATTATCGAAGAATTGGTAGCCTCGGACGCGGAGTCACCTGTCCCCGGGACTTCCGTGACGGATTTATCCGTTCCTCAGGGGGACCAGTATGACGACACGGCAAGATTAACGGTTACGAATACGATGTCAGGGACAGGACCCATTACCATTCAGGTTCCACTGTTAACAGACCAAATAGGATGTCCCGCATGCGAAAGAATAAATGCTAATCACCATTTCCTGTCCCTCGGCGACTTGAACAAGCACCTAAAATCAAAACACCTGAAAGTGGCTATCAGGTGGGAATGCCACAAATGCCAAAAACTATACGATGGACTACACAAAGCAGTATGCCATCACGCCAAGTGCAGGGGCGTCGAAATTAGGAACCCAGACGCAACACTCATCCAATGTCAAGGCTGTCCTGCCCAATTCGATTCAACTAGGGGTCTCGCTACGCACGAACGACACAGACACCCGGAATTAAGAAATTTGAAAAGGCAGACAAAGCAGGCGGCGCCGTCGGTTCAACCTATTGTTCGCAGAGGAAATAGAGTGTGGACTGATAACGAAATCGATCTTTTGAAACAACTGGAAGTCGAGTATGGGAACTGCAGGTTTCTTAACATAAAGATACAAAAGCACTTGCCTAACAAAACTACGAAACAGATTAGCGACAAAAGGCGGGACCTTAAATTGGCATTAGCTAGAACCGTACAGAGGAGTGCACAGATGAACATGGCGGAGGATAGCAGGAGTAGTGATACAAGGGACCCAGGTCCTGCAGAGACGATTCCCGCCCAAGAGGAATCTTCCCCCGAAGACATCGTAGATGCGGTAGGGAATAATAACAACCTCAGTAACCCTATAGAGGTAGACTACTCAGAATGGCGGGACTCTCTTCGTCAAAAAATCAATAGAGCAGTAGTGGGTAGCGAGTCTGTACAAATATCTAACCTTCTTTACTCACTAAAACAAATAGCAGAGTCAGTAGACAATAATCAGGAAGTGCTAAAAGACCAAATCGAGAACTTTATAACAAAGCAATTAACTCCATTTCTAGTAGAGAATGAAGCAATAGCCAACAATAACAACAACAACACGCATGCAAACAAACTTAACAAGGGAAAAAACAGAAATAACAACAATAACAACAATAACAACATTAACAATAATAACAATATTAACAATAGAAATAAAAACAACAACAATAACAGAAGTAGTAAAATTAGTATTAACAAGAGTATACACAATCTTCACCGGAATATAAACAATAACAATCCTAACGACAAAAGTAACCATAAACGCAAGACTAAGAAAAACCATCGCCGAAAATATATGTACGCACGGTGTCAGGATTTGTTCAATGAGTGTCCCAAAAAACTAGCAGAATTGATAGTGAATCATGACGAATTTGTTATAAAACCCCCTCTCCCACCGCCGAAAGAAGAGGACATTAAAGAACTGTACGTCGATCTATGGGAAACACCGGGTCCAGCGCGTATTAATTTAGGCCTTAAAAACCTCCCCAAACGCAAACTCAAAGAATTCTTCACTCCGTTTTCTGGCGAAGAAATCAAGGAAAAAATTAGTAAAATCCGAACAAAAACAGCGGCAGGACCAGACGGATTACTGAAACGCCATCTCCTAATTCCGGATCTTCCAGTTATCTTGGCCAACCTATTTAATATATTATGCCTCGCCAACTATTACCCAGAAATCTGGAAAGTAAATAGAACCACCTTAATTCCAAAACCGAACAAAGATGTAGACAATATAGGTAACTGGAGGCCTATTACCATTAGTTCCATCATTAGCCGAATATTCTCTTCCCTAATAGATATTCGCTTACGCTCAGTCATCACCCAAAATTTGAGGCAAAAGGGTTTTACTTCGGAAAACGGATGCGC
>CAKAJI010000499.1:27500-42872 GCA_916610255.1 Lasioglossum lativentre
AGAGAACTGGCGTCACGACACACGGTTTCGTATGCACAGTTTACCACGAATATAACGTTTAAAATCATCTAGGAACGATAGGAAAAAAGTTTACTCTTACCGCGAACCGTCTAACCGACACGGCGCGGTACTTAGCAATTTTATCGTTCCAGCGATACCTAAGCGACTCGCCGGAAGTTAACTCGGTAAATACGCGTCCGAGAGAACTGGCGTCACGACACACGGTTTCGTATGCACAGTTTACCACGAATATAACGTTTAAAATCATCTAGGAACGATAGGAAAAAAGTTTACTCTTACCGCGAACCGTCTAACCGACACGGCGCGGTACTTAGCAATTTTATCGTTCCAGCGATACCTAAGCGACTCGCCGGAAGTTAACTCGCTTATAACTCGGTAAATACGCGTCCGAGAGAACTGGCGTCACGACACACGGTTTCGTATGCACAGTTTACCACGAATATAACGTTTAAAATCATCTAGGAACGATAGGAAAAAAGTTTACTCTTACCGCGAACCGTCTAACCGACACGGCGCGGTACTTAGCAATTTTATCGTTCCAGCGATACCTAAGCGACTCGCCGGAAGTTAACTCGGTAAATACGCGTCCGAGAGAACTGGCGTCACGACACACGGTTTCGTATGCACAGTTTACCACGAATATAACGTTTAAAATCATCTAGGAACGATAGGAAAAAAGTTTACTCTTACCGCGAACCGTCTAACCGACACGGCGCGGTACTTAGCAATTTTATCGTTCCAGCGATACCTAAGCGACTCGCCGGAAGTTAACTCGGTAAATACGCGTCCGAGAGAACTGGCGTCACGACACACGGTTTCGTATGCACAGTTTACCACGAATATAACGTTTAAAATCATCTAGGAACGATAGGAAAAAAGTTTACTCTTACCGCGAACCGTCTAACCGACACGGCGCGGTACTTAGCAATTTTATCGTTCCAGCGATACCTAAGCGACTCGCCGGAAGTTAACTCGGTAAATACGCGTCCGAGAGAACTGGCGTCACGACACACGGTTTCGTATGCACAGTTTACCACGAATATAACGTTTAAAATCATCTAGGAACGATAGGAAAAAAGTTTACTCTTACCGCGAACCGTCTAACCGACACGGCGCGGTACTTAGCAATTTTATCGTTCCAGCGATACCTAAGCGACTCGCCGGAAGTTAACTCGGTAAATACGCGTCCGAGAGAACTGGCGTCACGACACACGGTTTCGTATGCACAGTTTACCACGAATATAACGTTTAAAATCATCTAGGAACGATAGGAAAAAAGTTTACTCTTACCGCGAACCGTCTAACCGACACGGCGCGGTACTTAGCAATTTTATCGTTCCAGCGATACCTAAGCGACTCGCCGGAAGTTAACTCGGTAAATACGCGTCCGAGAGAACTGGCGTCACGACACACGGTTTCGTATGCACAGTTTACCACGAATATAACGTTTAAAATCATCTAGGAACGATAGGAAAAAAGTTTACTCTTACCGCGAACCGTCTAACCGACACGGCGCGGTACTTAGCAATTTTATCGTTCCAGCGATACCTAAGCGACTCGCCGGAAGTTAACTCGGTAAATACGCGTCCGAGAGAACTGGCGTCACGACACACGGTTTCGTATGCACAGTTTACCACGAATATAACGTTTAAAATCATCTAGGAACGATAGGAAAAAAGTTTACTCTTACCGCGAACCGTCTAACCGACACGGCGCGGTACTTAGCAATTTTATCGTTCCAGCGATACCTAAGCGACTCGCCGGAAGTTAACTCGGTAAATACGCGTCCGAGAGAACTGGCGTCACGACACACGGTTTCGTATGCACAGTTTACCACGAATATAACGTTTAAAATCATCTAGGAACGATAGGAAAAAAGTTTACTCTTACCGCGAACCGTCTAACCGACACGGCGCGGTACTTAGCAATTTTATCGTTCCAGCGATACCTAAGCGACTCGCCGGAAGTTAACTCGCTTATAACTCGGTAAATACGCGTCCGAGAGAACTGGCGTCACGACACACGGTTTCGTATGCACAGTTTACCACGAATATAACGTTTAAAATCATCTAGGAACGATAGGAAAAAAGTTTACTCTTACCGCGAACCGTCTAACCGACACGGCGCGGTACTTAGCAATTTTATCGTTCCAGCGATACCTAAGCGACTCGCCGGAAGTTAACTCGGTAAATACGCGTCCGAGAGAACTGGCGTCACGACACACGGTTTCGTATGCACAGTTTACCACGAATATAACGTTTAAAATCATCTAGGAACGATAGGAAAAAAGTTTACTCTTACCGCGAACCGTCTAACCGACACGGCGCGGTACTTAGCAATTTTATCGTTCCAGCGATACCTAAGCGACTCGCCGGAAGTTAACTCGGTAAATACGCGTCCGAGAGAACTGGCGTCACGACACACGGTTTCGTATGCACAGTTTACCACGAATATAACGTTTAAAATCATCTAGGAACGATAGGAAAAAAGTTTACTCTTACCGCGAACCGTCTAACCGACACGGCGCGGTACTTAGCAATTTTATCGTTCCAGCGATACCTAAGCGACTCGCCGGAAGTTAACTCGGTAAATACGCGTCCGAGAGAACTGGCGTCACGACACACGGTTTCGTATGCACAGTTTACCACGAATATAACGTTTAAAATCATCTAGGAACGATAGGAAAAAAGTTTACTCTTACCGCGAACCGTCTAACCGACACGGCGCGGTACTTAGCAATTTTATCGTTCCAGCGATACCTAAGCGACTCGCCGGAAGTTAACTCGGTAAATACGCGTCCGAGAGAACTGGCGTCACGACACACGGTTTCGTATGCACAGTTTACCACGAATATAACGTTTAAAATCATCTAGGAACGATAGGAAAAAAGTTTACTCTTACCGCGAACCGTCTAACCGACACGGCGCGGTACTTAGCAATTTTATCGTTCCAGCGATACCTAAGCGACTCGCCGGAAGTTAACTCGGTAAATACGCGTCCGAGAGAACTGGCGTCACGACACACGGTTTCGTATGCACAGTTTACCACGAATATAACGTTTAAAATCATCTAGGAACGATAGGAAAAAAGTTTACTCTTACCGCGAACCGTCTAACCGACACGGCGCGGTACTTAGCAATTTTATCGTTCCAGCGATACCTAAGCGACTCGCCGGAAGTTAACTCGGTAAATACGCGTCCGAGAGAACTGGCGTCACGACACACGGTTTCGTATGCACAGTTTACCACGAATATAACGTTTAAAATCATCTAGGAACGATAGGAAAAAAGTTTACTCTTACCGCGAACCGTCTAACCGACACGGCGCGGTACTTAGCAATTTTATCGTTCCAGCGATACCTAAGCGACTCGCCGGAAGTTAACTCGCTTATAACTCGGTAAATACGCGTCCGAGAGAACTGGCGTCACGACACACGGTTTCGTATGCACAGTTTACCACGAATATAACGTTTAAAATCATCTAGGAACGATAGGAAAAAAGTTTACTCTTACCGCGAACCGTCTAACCGACACGGCGCGGTACTTAGCAATTTTATCGTTCCAGCGATACCTAAGCGACTCGCCGGAAGTTAACTCGGTAAATACGCGTCCGAGAGAACTGGCGTCACGACACACGGTTTCGTATGCACAGTTTACCACGAATATAACGTTTAAAATCATCTAGGAACGATAGGAAAAAAGTTTACTCTTACCGCGAACCGTCTAACCGACACGGCGCGGTACTTAGCAATTTTATCGTTCCAGCGATACCTAAGCGACTCGCCGGAAGTTAACTCGGTAAATACGCGTCCGAGAGAACTGGCGTCACGACACACGGTTTCGTATGCACAGTTTACCACGAATATAACGTTTAAAATCATCTAGGAACGATAGGAAAAAAGTTTACTCTTACCGCGAACCGTCTAACCGACACGGCGCGGTACTTAGCAATTTTATCGTTCCAGCGATACCTAAGCGACTCGCCGGAAGTTAACTCGCTTATAACTCGGTAAATACGCGTCCGAGAGAACTGGCGTCACGACAAACGGTTTCGTATGCACAGTTTACCACGAATATAACGTTTAAAATCATCTAGGAACGATAGGAAAAAAGTTTACTCTTACCGCGAACCGTCTAACCGACACGGCGCGGTACTTAGCAATTTTATCGTTCCAGCGATACCTAAGCGACTCGCCGGAAGTTAACTCGGTAAATACGCGTCCGAGAGAACTGGCGTCACGACACACGGTTTCGTATGCACAGTTTACCACGAATATAACGTTTAAAATCATCTAGGAACGATAGGAAAAAAGTTTACTCTTACCGCGAACCGTCTAACCGACACGGCGCGGTACTTAGCAATTTTATCGTTCCAGCGATACCTAAGCGACTCGCCGGAAGTTAACTCGCTTATAACTCGGTAAATACGCGTCCGAGAGAACTGGCGTCACGACACACGGTTTCGTATGCACAGTTTACCACGAATATAACGTTTAAAATCATCTAGGAACGATAGGAAAAAAGTTTACTCTTACCGCGAACCGTCTAACCGACACGGCGCGGTACTTAGCAATTTTATCGTTCCAGCGATACCTAAGCGACTCGCCGGAAGTTAACTCGGTAAATACGCGTCCGAGAGAACTGGCGTCACGACACACGGTTTCGTATGCACAGTTTACCACGAATATAACGTTTAAAATCATCTAGGAACGATAGGAAAAAAGTTTACTCTTACCGCGAACCGTCTAACCGACACGGCGCGGTACTTAGCAATTTTATCGTTCCAGCGATACGAAAGCGACTCGCCGGAAGTTAACTCGGTAAATACGCGTCCGAGAGAACTGGCGTCACGACACACGGTTTCGTATGCACAGTTTACCACGAATATAACGTTTAAAATCATCTAGGAACGATAGGAAAAAAGTTTACTCTTACCGCGAACCGTCTAACCGACACGGCGCGGTACTTAGCAATTTTATCGTTCCAGCGATACCTAAGCGACTCGCCGGAAGTTAACTCGCTTATAACTCGGTAAATACGCGTCCGAGAGAACTGGCGTCACGACACACGGTTTCGTATGCACAGTTTACCACGAATATAACGTTTAAAATCATCTAGGAACGATAGGAAAAAAGTTTACTCTTACCGCGAACCGTCTAACCGACACGGCGCGGTACTTAGCAATTTTATCGTTCCAGCGATACCTAAGCGACTCGCCGGAAGTTAACTCGGTAAATACGCGTCCGAGAGAACTGGCGTCACGACACACGGTTTCGTATGCACAGTTTACCACGAATATATCGTTTAAAATCATCTAGGAACGATAGGAAAAAAGTTTACTCTTACCGCGAACCGTCTAACCGACACGGCGCGGTACTTAGCAATTTTATCGTTCCAGCGATACCTAAGCGACTCGCCGGAAGTTAACTCGGTAAATACGCGTCCGAGAGAACTGGCGTCACGACACACGGTTTCGTATGCACAGTTTACCACGAATATAACGTTTAAAATCATCTAGGAACGATAGGAAAAAAGTTTACTCTTACCGCGAACCGTCTAACCGACACGGCGCGGTACTTAGCAATTTTATCGTTCCAGCGATACCTAAGCGACTCGCCGGAAGTTAACTCGGTAAATACGCGTCCGAGAGAACTGGCGTCACGACACACGGTTTCGTATGCACAGTTTACCACGAATATAACGTTTAAAATCATCTAGGAACGATAGGAAAAAAGTTTACTCTTACCGCGAA
This sequence comes from Lasioglossum lativentre, assembly GCA_916610255.1. Classification (NCBI taxonomy): domain Eukaryota; kingdom Metazoa; phylum Arthropoda; class Insecta; order Hymenoptera; family Halictidae; genus Lasioglossum; species Lasioglossum lativentre. The sequence continues at coordinate 33,273 of CAKAJI010000499.1, forward strand.
CCGTCTAACCGACACGGCGCGGTACTTAGCAATTTTATCGTTCCAGCGATACCTGAGCGACTCGCCGGAAGTTAACTCGGTAAATACGCGTCCGAGAGAACTGGCGTCACGACACACGGTTTCGTATGCACAGTTTACCACGAATATAACGTTTAAAATCATCTAGGAACGATAGGAAAAAAGTTTACTCTTACCGCGAACCGTCTAACCGACACGGCGCGGTACTTAGCAATTTTATCGTTCCAGCGATACCTAAGCGACTCGCCGGAAGTTAACTCGGTAAATACGCGTCCGAGAGAACTGGCGTCACGACACACGGTTTCGTATGCACAGTTTACCACGAATATAACGTTTAAAATCATCTAGGAACGATAGGAAAAAAGTTTACTCTTACCGCGAACCGTCTAACCGACACGGCGCGGTACTTAGCAATTTTATCGTTCCAGCGATACCTAAGCGACTCGCCGGAAGTTAACTCGGTAAATACGCGTCCGAGAGAACTGGCGTCACGACACACGGTTTCGTATGCACAGTTTACCACGAATATAACGTTTAAAATCATCTAGGAACGATAGGAAAAAAGTTTACTCTTACCGCGAACCGTCTAACCGACACGGCGCGGTACTTAGCAATTTTATCGTTCCAGCGATACCTAAGCGACTCGCCGGAAGTTAACTCGCTTATAACTCGGTAAATACGCGTCCGAGAGAACTGGCGTCACGACACACGGTTTCGTATGCACAGTTTACCACGAATATAACGTTTAAAATCATCTAGGAACGATAGGAAAAAAGTTTACTCTTACCGCGAACCGTCTAACCGACACGGCGCGGTACTTAGCAATTTTATCGTTCCAGCGATACCTAAGCGACTCGCCGGAAGTTAACTCGGTAAATACGCGTCCGAGAGAACTGGCGTCACGACACACGGTTTCGTATGCACAGTTTACCACGAATATATCGTTTAAAATCATCTAGGAACGATAGGAAAAAAGTTTACTCTTACCGCGAACCGTCTAACCGACACGGCGCGGTACTTAGCAATTTTATCGTTCCAGCGATACCTAAGCGACTCGCCGGAAGTTAACTCGGTAAATACGCGTCCGAGAGAACTGGCGTCACGACACACGGTTTCGTATGCACAGTTTACCACGAATATAACGTTTAAAATCATCTAGGAACGATAGGAAAAAAGTTTACTCTTACCGCGAACCGTCTAACCGACACGGCGCGGTACTTAGCAATTTTATCGTTCCAGCGATACCTAAGCGACTCGCCGGAAGTTAACTCGGTAAATACGCGTCCGAGAGAACTGGCGTCACGACACACGGTTTCGTATGCACAGTTTACCACGAATATAACGTTTAAAATCATCTAGGAACGATAGGAAAAAAGTTTACTCTTACCGCGAACCGTCTAACCGACACGGCGCGGTACTTAGCAATTTTATCGTTCCAGCGATACCTAAGCGACTCGCCGGAAGTTAACTCGGTAAATACGCGTCCGAGAGAACTGGCGTCACGACACACGGTTTCGTATGCACAGTTTACCACGAATATAACGTTTAAAATCATCTAGGAACGATAGGAAAAAAGTTTACTCTTACCGCGAACCGTCTAACCGACACGGCGCGGTACTTAGCAATTTTATCGTTCCAGCGATACCTAAGCGACTCGCCGGAAGTTAACTCGGTAAATACGCGTCCGAGAGAACTGGCGTCACGACACACGGTTTCGTATGCACAGTTTACCACGAATATAACGTTTAAAATCATCTAGGAACGATAGGAAAAAAGTTTACTCTTACCGCGAACCGTCTAACCGACACGGCGCGGTACTTAGCAATTTTATCGTTCCAGCGATACCTAAGCGACTCGCCGGAAGTTAACTCGGTAAATACGCGTCCGAGAGAACTGGCGTCACGACACACGGTTTCGTATGCACAGTTTACCACGAATATAACGTTTAAAATCATCTAGGAACGATAGGAAAAAAGTTTACTCTTACCGCGAACCGTCTAACCGACACGGCGCGGTACTTAGCAATTTTATCGTTCCAGCGATACCTAAGCGACTCGCCGGAAGTTAACTCGGTAAATACGCGTCCGAGAGAACTGGCGTCACGACACACGGTTTCGTATGCACAGTTTACCACGAATATAACGTTTAAAATCATCTAGGAACGATAGGAAAAAAGTTTACTCTTACCGCGAACCGTCTAACCGACACGGCGCGGTACTTAGCAATTTTATCGTTCCAGCGATACCTAAGCGACTCGCCGGAAGTTAACTCGGTAAATACGCGTCCGAGAGAACTGGCGTCACGACACACGGTTTCGTATGCACAGTTTACCACGAATATAACGTTTAAAATCATCTAGGAACGATAGGAAAAAAGTTTACTCTTACCGCGAACCGTCTAACCGACACGGCGCGGTACTTAGCAATTTTATCGTTCCAGCGGTACCTAAGCGACTCGCCGGAAGTTAACTCGGTAAATACGCGTCCGAGAGAACTGGCGTCACGACACACGGTTTCGTATGCACAGTTTACCACGAATATAACGTTTAAAATCATCTAGGAACGATAGGAAAAAAGTTTACTCTTACCGCGAACCGTCTAACCGACACGGCGCGGTACTTAGCAATTTTATCGTTCCAGCGATACCTAAGCGACTCGCCGGAAGTTAACTCGGTAAATACGCGTCCGAGAGAACTGGCGTCACGACACACGGTTTCGTATGCACAGTTTACCACGAATATAACGTTTAAAATCATCTAGGAACGATAGGAAAAAAGTTTACTCTTACCGCGAACCGTCTAACCGACACGGCGCGGTACTTAGCAATTTTATCGTTCCAGCGATACCTAAGCGACTCGCCGGAAGTTAACTCGCTTATAACTCGGTAAATACGCGTCCGAGAGAACTGGCGTCACGACACACGGTTTCGTATGCACAGTTTACCACGAATATAACGTTTAAAATCATCTAGGAACGATAGGAAAAAAGTTTACTCTTACCGCGAACCGTCTAACCGACACGGCGCGGTACTTAGCAATTTTATCGTTCCAGCGATACCTAAGCGACTCGCCGGAAGTTAACTCGGTAAATACGCGTCCGAGAGAACTGGCGTCACGACACACGGTTTCGTATGCACAGTTTACCACGAATATAACGTTTAAAATCATCTAGGAACGATAGGAAAAAAGTTTACTCTTACCGCGAACCGTCTAACCGACACGGCGCGGTACTTAGCAATTTTATCGTTCCAGCGATACCTAAGCGACTCGCCGGAAGTTAACTCGGTAAATACGCGTCCGAGAGAACTGGCGTCACGACACACGGTTTCGTATGCACAGTTTACCACGAATATAACGTTTAAAATCATCTAGGAACGATAGGAAAAAAGTTTACTCTTACCGCGAACCGTCTAACCGACACGGCGCGGTACTTAGCAATTTTATCGTTCCAGCGATACCTAAGCGACTCGCCGGAAGTTAACTCGGTAAATACGCGTCCGAGAGAACTGGCGTCACGACACACGGTTTCGTATGCACAGTTTACCACGAATATAACGTTTAAAATCATCTAGGAACGATAGGAAAAAAGTTTACTCTTACCGCGAACCGTCTAACCGACACGGCGCGGTACTTAGCAATTTTATCGTTCCAGCGATACCTAAGCGACTCGCCGGAAGTTAACTCGGTAAATACGCGTCCGAGAGAACTGGCGTCACGACACACGGTTTCGTATGCACAGTTTACCACGAATATAACGTTTAAAATCATCTAGGAACGATAGGAAAAAAGTTTACTCTTACCGCGAACCGTCTAACCGACACGGCGCGGTACTTAGCAATTTTATCGTTCCAGCGATACCTAAGCGACTCGCCGGAAGTTAACTCGGTAAATACGCGTCCGAGAGAACTGGCGTCACGACACACGGTTTCGTATGCACAGTTTACCACGAATATAACGTTTAAAATCATCTAGGAACGATAGGAAAAAAGTTTACTCTTACCGCGAACCGTCTAACCGACACGGCGCGGTACTTAGCAATTTTATCGTTCCAGCGATACCTAAGCGACTCGCCGGAAGTTAACTCGGTAAATACGCGTCCGAGAGAACTGGCGTCACGACACACGGTTTCGTATGCACAGTTTACCACGAATATAACGTTTAAAATCATCTAGGAACGATAGGAAAAAAGTTTACTCTTACCGCGAACCGTCTAACCGACACGGCGCGGTACTTAGCAATTTTATCGTTCCAGCGATACCTAAGCGACTCGCCGGAAGTTAACTCGCTTATAACTCGGTAAATACGCGTCCGAGAGAACTGGCGTCACGACACACGGTTTCGTATGCACAGTTTACCACGAATATAACGTTTAAAATCATCTAGGAACGATAGGAAAAAAGTTTACTCTTACCGCGAACCGTCTAACCGACACGGCGCGGTACTTAGCAATTTTATCGTTCCAGCGATACCTAAGCGACTCGCCGGAAGTTAACTCGGTAAATACGCGTCCGAGAGAACTGGCGTCACGACACACGGTTTCGTATGCACAGTTTACCACGAATATAACGTTTAAAATCATCTAGGAACGATAGGAAAAAAGTTTACTCTTACCGCGAACCGTCTAACCGACACGGCGCGGTACTTAGCAATTTTATCGTTCCAGCGATACCTAAGCGACTCGCCGGAAGTTAACTCGGTAAATACGCGTCCGAGAGAACTGGCGTCACGACACACGGTTTCGTATGCACAGTTTACCACGAATATAACGTTTAAAATCATCTAGGAACGATAGGAAAAAAGTTTACTCTTACCGCGAACCGTCTAACCGACACGGCGCGGTACTTAGCAATTTTATCGTTCCAGCGATACCTAAGCGACTCGCCGGAAGTTAACTCGCTTATAACTCGGTAAATACGCGTCCGAGAGAACTGGCGTCACGACACACGGTTTCGTATGCACAGTTTACCACGAATATAACGTTTAAAATCATCTAGGAACGATAGGAAAAAAGTTTACTCTTACGCGAACCGTCTAACCGACACGGCGCGGTACTTAGCAATTTTATCGTTCCAGCGATACCTAAGCGACTCGCCGGAAGTTAACTCGCTTATAACTCGGTAAATACGCGTCCGAGAGAACTGGCGTCACGACACACGGTTTCGTATGCACAGTTTTACCACGAATATAACGTTTAAAATCATCTAGGAACGATAGGAAAAAAGTTTACTCTTACCGCGAACCGTCTAACCGACACGGCGCGGTACTTAGCAATTTTATCGTTCCAGCGATACCTAAGCGACTCGCCGGAAGTTAACTCGGTAAATACGCGTCCGAGAGAACTGGCGTCACGACACACGGTTTCGTATGCACAGTTTACCACGAATATAACGTTTAAAATCATCTAGGAACGATAGGAAAAAAGTTTACTCTTACCGCGAACCGTCTAACCGACACGGCGCGGTACTTAGCAATTTTATCGTTCCAGCGATACGAAAGCGACTCGCCGGAAGTTAACTCGGTAAAATACGCGTCCGAGAGAACTGGCGTCACGACACACGGTTTCGTATGCACAGTTTACCACGAATATAACGTTTAAAATCATCTAGGAACGATAGGAAAAAAGTTTACTCTTACCGCGAACCGTCTAACCGACACGGCGCGGTACTTAGCAATTTTATCGTTCCAGCGATACCTAAGCGACTCGCCGGAAGTTAACTCGCTTATAACTCGGTAAATACGCGTCCGAGAGAACTGGCGTCACGACACACGGTTTCGTATGCACAGTTTACCACGAATATAACGTTTAAAATCATCTAGGAACGATAGGAAAAAAGTTTACTCTTACCGCGAACCGTCTAACCGACACGGCGCGGTACTTAGCAATTTTATCGTTCCAGCGATACCTAAGCGACTCGCCGGAAGTTAACTCGGTAAATACGCGTCCGAGAGAACTGGCGTCACGACACACGGTTTCGTATGCACAGTTTACCACGAATATATCGTTTAAAATCATCTAGGAACGATAGGAAAAAAGTTTACTCTTACCGCGAACCGTCTAACCGACACGGCGCGGTACTTAGCAATTTTATCGTTCCAGCGATACCTAAGCGACTCGCCGGAAGTTAACTCGGTAAATACGCGTCCGAGAGAACTGGCGTCACGACACACGGTTTCGTATGCACAGTTTACCACGAATATAACGTTTAAAATCATCTAGGAACGATAGGAAAAAAGTTTACTCTTACCGCGAACCGTCTAACCGACACGGCGCGGTACTTAGCAATTTTATCGTTCCAGCGATACCTAAGCGACTCGCCGAAGTTAACTCGGTAAATACGCGTCCGAGAGAACTGGCGTCACGACACACGGTTTCGTATGCACAGTTTACCACGAATATAACGTTTAAAATCATCTAGGAACGATAGGAAAAAAGTTTACTCTTACCGCGAACCGTCTAACCGACACGGCGCGGTACTTAGCAATTTTATCGTTCCAGCGATACCTAAGCGACTCGCCGGAAGTTAACTCGGTAAATACGCGTCCGAGAGAACTGGCGTCACGACACACGGTTTCGTATGCACAGTTTACCACGAATATAACGTTTAAAATCATCTAGGAACGATAGGAAAAAAGTTTACTCTTACCGCGAACCGTCTAACCGACACGGCGCGGTACTTAGCAATTTTATCGTTCCAGCGATACCTAAGCGACTCGCCGGAAGTTAACTCGGTAAATACGCGTCCGAGAGAACTGGCGTCACGACACACGGTTTCGTATGCACAGTTTACCACGAATATAACGTTTAAAATCATCTAGGAACGATAGGAAAAAAGTTTACTCTTACCGCGAACCGTCTAACCGACACGGCGCGGTACTTAGCAATTTTATCGTTCCAGCGATACCTAAGCGACTCGCCGGAAGTTAACTCGGTAAATACGCGTCCGAGAGAACTGGCGTCACGACACACGGTTTCGTATGCACAGTTTACCACGAATATAACGTTTAAAATCATCTAGGAACGATAGGAAAAAAGTTTACTCTTACCGCGAACCGTCTAACCGACACGGCGCGGTACTTAGCAATTTTATCGTTCCAGCGATACCTAAGCGACTCGCCGGAAGTTAACTCGCTTATAACTCGGTAAATACGCGTCCGAGAGAACTGGCGTCACGACACACGGTTTCGTATGCACAGTTTACCACGAATATAACGTTTAAAATCATCTAGGAACGATAGGAAAAAAGTTTACTCTTACCGCGAACCGTCTAACCGACACGGCGCGGTACTTAGCAATTTTATCGTTCCAGCGATACCTAAGCGACTCGCCGGAAGTTAACTCGGTAAATACGCGTCCGAGAGAACTGGCGTCACGACACACGGTTTCGTATGCACAGTTTACCACGAATATATCGTTTAAAATCATCTAGGAACGATAGGAAAAAAGTTTACTCTTACCGCGAACCGTCTAACCGACACGGCGCGGTACTTAGCAATTTTATCGTTCCAGCGATACCTAAGCGACTCGCCGGAAGTTAACTCGGTAAATACGCGTCCGAGAGAACTGGCGTCACGACACACGGTTTCGTATGCACAGTTTACCACGAATATAACGTTTAAAATCATCTAGGAACGATAGGAAAAAAGTTTACTCTTACCGCGAACCGTCTAACCGACACGGCGCGGGTACTTAGCAATTTTATCGTTCCAGCGATACCTAAGCGACTCGCCGGAAGTTAACTCGGTAAATACGCGTCCGAGAGAACTGGCGTCACGACACACGGTTTCGTATGCACAGTTTACCACGAATATAACGTTTAAAATCATCTAGGAACGATAGGAAAAAAGTTTACTCTTACCGCGAACCGTCTAACCGACACGGCGCGGGTACTTAGCAATTTTATCGTTCCAGCGATACCTAAGCGACTCGCCGGAAGTTAACTCGCTTATAACTCGGTAAATACGCGTCCGAGAGAACTGGCGTCACGACACACGGTTTCGTATGCACAGTTTACCACGAATATAACGTTTAAAATCATCTAGGAACGATAGGAAAAAAGTTTACTCTTACCGCGAACCGTCTAACCGACACGGCGCGGTACTTAGCAATTTTATCGTTCCAGCGATACCTAAGCGACTCGCCGGAAGTTAACTCGGTAAATACGCGTCCGAGAGAACTGGCGTCACGACACACGGTTTCGTATGCACAGTTTACCACGAATATAACGTTTAAAAATCATCTAGGAACGATAGGAAAAAAGTTTACTCTTACCGCGAACCGTCTAACCGACACGGCGCGGTACTTAGCAATTTTATCGTTCCAGCGATACCTAAGCGACTCGCCGGAAGTTAACTCGCTTATAACTCGGTAAATACGCGTCCGAGAGAACTGGCGTCACGACACACGGTTTCGTATGCACAGTTTACCACGAATATAACGTTTAAAATCATCTAGGAACGATAGGAAAAAAGTTTACTCTTACCGCGAACCGTCTAACCGACACGGCGCGGTACTTAGCAATTTTATCGTTCCAGCGATACCTAAGCGACTCGCCGGAAGTTAACTCGGTAAATACGCGTCCGAGAGAACTGGCGTCACGACACACGGTTTCGTATGCACAGTTTACCACGAATATATCGTTTAAAATCATCTAGGAACGATAGGAAAAAAGTTTACTCTTACCGCGAACCGTCTAACCGACACGGCGCGGTACTTAGCAATTTTATCGTTCCAGCGATACCTAAGCGACTCGCCGGAAGTTAACTCGGTAAATACGCGTCCGAGAGAACTGGCGTCACGACACACGGTTTCGTATGCACAGTTTACCACGAATATAACGTTTAAAATCATCTAGGAACGATAGGAAAAAAGTTTACTCTTACCGCGAACCGTCTAACCGACACGGCGCGGTACTTAGCAATTTATCGTTCCAGCGATACCTAAGCGACTCGCCGGAAGTTAACTCGGTAAATACGCGTCCGAGAGAACTGGCGTCACGACACACGGTTTCGTATGCACAGTTTACCACGAATATATCGTTTAAAATCATCTAGGAACGATAGGAAAAAAGTTTACTCTTACCGCGAACCGTCTAACCGACACGGCGCGGGTACTTAGCAATTTTATCGTTCCAGCGATACCTAAGCGACTCGCCGGAAGTTAACTCGGTAAATACGCGTCCGAGAGAACTGGCGTCACGACACACGGTTTCGTATGCACAGTTTACCACGAATATAACGTTTAAAATCATCTAGGAACGATAGGAAAAAAGTTTACTCTTACCGCGAACCGTCTAACCGACACGGCGCGGTACTTAGCAATTTTATCGTTCCAGCGATACCTAAGCGACTCGCCGGAAGTTAACTCGGTAAATACGCGTCCGAGAGAACTGGCGTCACGACACACGGTTTCGTATGCACAGTTTACACGAATATAACGTTTAAAATCATCTAGGAACGATAGGAAAAAAGTTTACTCTTACCGCGAACCGTCTAACCGACACGGCGCGGTACTTAGCAATTTTATCGTTCCAGCGATACCTAAGCGACTCGCCGGAAGTTAACTCGGTAAATACGCGTCCGAGAGA
>CAKAJI010000500.1:0-82235 GCA_916610255.1 Lasioglossum lativentre
ATGGTATTTTCAACGATACACTGCATAACACGTTATATTATAAGGTATTTTCAATGATTGACTGCATATTACGTTATATTATAAGGTATTTACAATGATACACTGCATATTACAATAGATTATAAGGTATTTTCAATGTTACACTGCATATTACGTTGTATTATAAGGTATTTTCAATGATTCATTGCATATTACCTTATATTATAAGTTATTTTCAATGATACACTGCATATTACGTTATATTATATGGTATTTTCAATGATACACTGCATATTACAGTATATTATAAGGTATTTTCAATGATGCACTGCATATTACATTATATTATAAGGTATTTTCAATGATGCACTGCATATTACATTATATTATAAGGTATTTTCAATGATACACTGCATATTACGTTATATCCTAAGGTATTTTCAACGATACACTGCATGTTACGTAATATTATAAGGTATTTTCAATTCATAGACTGCATATTACGTTGTATTATAAGGTATTTTCAATGATACACTGCATATTACGTTATATTATATGGTATTTTCAACGATACACTGCATATTACGTTATATTATAAGGAATTTTCAATGATACACTGCATATTACGTTATATTATAAGGTATTTTCAACGATACACTGCATATTACGTTAAATTATAAGGTTTTTTCAATGATAGACTGCATATTACGTTATATTATAAGGTATTTTCAATGATACACTGCATATTACGTTATATTATATGGTATTTTCAACGATACACTGCATATTACGTTATATTATAAGGTATTTTCAATGATTGACTGCATATTACGTTATATTATAAGGTATTTACAATGATACACTGCATATTACAATAGATTATAAGGTATTTTCAATGTTACACTGCATATTACGTTGTATTATAAGGTATTTTCAATGATTCATTGCATATTACCTTATATTATAAGGTATTTTCAATGATACACTGCATATTACAGTATATTATAAGGTATTTTCAATGATGCACTGCATATTACATTATATTATAAGGTATTTTCAATGATGCACTGCATATTACATTATATTATAAGGTATTTTCAATGATACACTGCATATTACGTTATATCCTAAGGAATTTTCAACGATACACTGCATGTTACGTTATATTATAAGGTATTTTCAATAATAGACTGCATATTACGTTATATTATAAAGTATTTTCAATGATTCACTGCATATTAGGTTATATTATAAGGTATTTTCAATGATACACTGTATATTACAGTATATTATAAGGTATTTTCAATGATGCACTGCATATTACATTATATTATAAGGTATTTTCAATGATGCACTGCATATTACATTATATTATAAGGTATTTTCAATGATACACTGCATATTACGTTATATCCTAAGGTATTTTCAACGATACACTGCATGTTACGTAATATTAAAAGGTATTTTCAATAATAGACTGCATATTACGTTGTATTATAAGGTATTTTCAATGATTCATTGCATATTACCTTACATTATAAGGTATTTTCAATGATACACTGCATATTACAGTATATTATAAGGTATTTTCTATGATGCACTGCATATTACATTATATTATAAGGAATTTTCAATGATACACTGCATATTACGTTATATTATAAGGTATTTTCAATGATTGACTGCATATTACGTTATATTATAAGGTATTTTCAAGGATACACTGCATATTACTTTACATTATAAGGTATTTTCAATGATGCACTGCATATTCCGTTGTATTGTAAGGTATTTTCAATGATTCATTGCATATTACCTTATATTATAAGGTATTTTCAATGATACACTGCATATTACAGTATATTATAAGGTATTTTCAATGATGCACTGCATATTACATTATATTATAAGGTATTTTCAATGATGCACTGCATATTACATTATATTATAAGGTATTTTCAATGATACACTGCATATTACGTTATATCCTAAGGAATTTTCAACGATACACTGCATGTTACGTTATATTATAAGGTATTTTCAATAATAGACTGCATATTACGTTATATTATAAAGTATTTTCAATGATTCACTGCATATTAGGTTATATTATAAGGTATTTTCAATGATACACTGCATATTACAGTATATTATAAGGTATTTTCAATGATGCACTGCATATTACATTATATTATAAGGTATTTTCAATGATACACTGCATATTACGTTATATCCTAAGGTATTTTCAACGATACACTGCATGTTACGTAATATTAAAAGGTATTTTCAAAAATAGACTGCATATTACGTTGTATTATAAGGTATTTTCAATGATTCATTGCATATTACCTTATATTATAAGGTATTTTCAATGATACACTGCATATTACAGTATATTATAAGGTATTTTCTACGATGCACTGCATATTACATTATATTATAAGGAATTTTCAATGATACACTGCATATTACGTTATATTATAAGGTATTTTCAATGATTGAGTGCATATTACGTTATATTATAAGGTATTTTCAATGATACACTGCATATTACTTTACATTATAAGGTATTTTCAATGATGCACTGCATATTCCGTTGTATTGTAAGGTATTTTCAATGATACACTGCATATTACGTTATATTATAAGGTATTTTCAATGATACGCTGCATATTCCGTTATATAATAAGGTATTTGAAATGAGACACTGCATATTACATAATTTTATAAGGTATTTTCAATGATACACTGCATATTACATTATTTTATAAGATATTTTCAATGATACACTGCATATTACAATATATAATAAGTTATTTGAAATGAGACACTGCATATTACATTATTTTATAAGGTATTTTGAATGATACACTGCATATTACATTATATTATAATGTATTTTCAATGATACACTGCATATTACGTTATATTATAAGGTATTTTCAATGATACACTCCATATTACTTTACATTATAAGGTATTTTCAATGATACACTGCATATTGCGTAATATTATAAGGTATTTTGAATGATACACTGCATATTACGTTATATTATAAGGTATTTTCAATGATACACTCCATATTACTTTACATTATAAGGTATTTTCAATGATACACTGCATATTGCGTAATATTATAAGGTATTTTCAATGATACACTGCTTATTACGTTATATTATAAGGTATTTTCAATGATTCACTGCATATTACGTTATATTTTAAGGTATTTTCAATGATACGCTGCATATTCCGTTATATTATAAGGTATTTTCAATGATACACTACAAATTACGATATATTATAAGGTATTTTCCATGATACACTGCATATTACGTTATATCATGAGGTATTTTAAATGATACACTGCATATTACATTCTTTTATAAGGTATTTTCAATGATAAACCGCATATTACATTATTTTATTAGATATTTTCAATGATACACTGCATATTACAATATATTATAAGGTATTTTCAATGATACACAGCATATTACATTACATTATAAAGTATTTTCAATGATAGACTGCATATTACGTTATAGTTTAAGGTATTTTCAATGATAGACTGCATATTACGTTATATTATAAGGTATTTTCAATGATACACTGCATATTACAATACATTATAAGGTATTTTCAATGATACAATGCATATTGCGTTATATTAAAAGGTATTTTCAAAGATACACTGTATATTACGTTATACTGTAAGGTATTTACAATGATCGCCTGCATATTACGTTATATTATAAGGTATTTTCAATGATACGCTGCATATTCCGTTATATAATAAGGTATTTGAAATGAGACACTGCATATTACATTATTTTAGAAGGTATTTTCAATGATACACTGCATATTACGTTTATATTATAAGGTATTTTCTATGATTCACTGCATATTACGTTATATTTTAAGGTATTTTCAATGATACGCTGCATATTCCGTTATATAATAAGGTATTTGAAATGAGACACTGCAGATTACATTATTTTAGAAGGTATTTTCAATGATACACTGCATATTACGTTATATTATAAGGTATTTTCTATGATTCACTGCATATTACGTTATATTTTAAGGTATTTTCAATGATACACTGCGTCTTAACGTTATATTATAAGGTATTTTCAATGATACGCTGCATATTCCGTTATATAATAAGGTATTTGAAATGAGACACTGCATATTACATTATTTTATAAGGTATTTTCAATGATACACTGCATATTACATTATTTTATAAGATATTTTCAATGATACACTGCATATTACAAATATATTATAAGGTATTTTCTATGATTCACTGCATATTACATTACAATTATAAGGTATTTTCAATGATACACTGCATATTCCGTTATATAATAAGGTATTTGTAATGAGACACTGCATATTACATTCTTTTATAAGGTATTTTCAATGATACACTGCATATTACATTATATTATAAGGTATTTTCAATGATACACTGCATATTACGTTATATTATAAGGTATTTTCAATGATAGACTGCATATTACGTTATATTATAAGGCATTTTCAATGATTAACATACGATATATTATAAGGTATTTTCAATGATACACAGCTTATTACGTTGAATTATAAGGTATTTCCAATGATACAGTGCATATTACATTACATTATAAGGTATTTTCAATGATACACTGCATATTACATTATATTATAAGGTATTTTCAATGATACGCTGCATATTCCGTTATATAATAAGGTATTTTCAAAGATACACTGTATATTACACTATATAGTAAGGTATTTTCAATGATACACTGCATATTGCGTTATATTAAAAGGTATTTTCAAAGATACACTGTATATTACGTTATATTATAAGGTATTTTCAATGATACACTGCATATTACATTATTTTATAAGATATTTTCAATGATACACTGCATATTACGTTATATTATAAGGTATTTTCTATGATTCACTGCATATTACGTTATATTTTAAGGTATTTTCAATGATACGCTGCATATTCCGTTATATAATAAGGTATTTGAAATGAGACACTGCATATTACATTATTTTAGAAGGTATTTTTCAATGATACACTGCATATTACGTTATATTATAAGGTATTTTCTATGATTCACTGCATATTACGTTATATTTTAAGGTATTTTCAATGATACACTGCGTCTTACGTTATATTATAAGGTATTTTCAATGATACGCTGCATATTCCGTTATATAATAAGGTATTTGAAATGAGACACTGCATATTACATTATTTTATAAGGTATTTTCAATGATACACTGCATATTACATTATTTTATAAGATATTTTCAATGATACACTGCATATTACAATATATTATAAGGTATTTTCAATGATTCACTGCATATTACATTACATTATAAGGTATTTTCAATGATACACTGCATATTCCGTTATATAATAAGGTATTTGTAATGAGACACTGCATATTACATTCTTTTATAAGGTATTTTCAATGATACACTGCATATTACATTATATTATAAGGTATTTTCAATGATACACTGCATATTACGTTATATTATAAGTTATTTTTAATGATACACTGCATATTAAGTTATAGTATAAGGTATTTTCAACGATTCACAGCATATTACATTATTTTAGAAGGTATTTTCAATGATACATAGCATATTACGTTATATTATAAGGTATTTTCAATGTTACACTGCATATTACGTTGTATTATAAGGTATTTTCAATGATACACTGCATATTGCGTTATATTAAAAGGTATTTCAAAGATACACTGTATATTACGTTATATTGTAAGGTATTTACAATGATCGACTGCATATGACGTTATTTTATAAGGTATTTTCAATGATACACTGCATATTACATTATTTTAGAAGGTATTTTCAATGATACACTGCATATTACGTTATATTATAAGGTATTTTCTATGATTCACTGCATATTACGTTATATTTTAAGGTATTTTCAATGATACGCTGCATATTCCGTTATATAATAAGGTATTTGAAATGAGACACTGCATATTACATTATTTTAGAAGGTATTTTCAATGATACACTGCATATTACGTTATATTATAAGGTATTTTCTATGATTCACTGCATATTACGTTATATTTTAAGGTATTTTCAATGATACACTGCATATTACGTTATATTATAAGGTATTTTCAATGATACGCTGCATATTCCGTTATATAATAAGGTATTTGAAATGAGACACTGCATATTACATTATTTTATAAGGTATTTTCAATGATACACTGCATATTACATTATTTTATAAGATATTTTCAATGATACACTGCATATTACAATATATTATAAGGTATTTTCAATGATTCACTGCATATTACATTACATTATAAGGTATTTTCAATGATACACTGCATATTCCGTTATATTAATAAGGTATTTGTAATGAGACACTGAATATTACATTCTTTTATAAGGTATTTTCAATGATACACTGCATATTACATTATATTATAAGGTATTTTCAATGATACACTGCATATTACGTTATATTATAAGGTATTTTCAATGATAGACTGCATATTACGTTATATTATAAGGCATTTTCAATGATAAACTACGATATATTATAAGGTATTTTCAATGATACACAGCTTATTACGTTGAATTATAAGGTATTTCCAATGATACAGTGCATATTACATTACATTATAAGATATTTTCAATGATACACTGCATATTACATTATATTATAAGGTATTTTCAATGATACGCTGCATATTCCGTTATATAATAAGGTATTTTCAAAGATACACTGTATATTACACTATATAGTAAGGTATTTTCAATGATACACTGCATATTGCGTTATATTAAAAGGTATTTTCAAAGATACACTGTATATTACGTTATATTGTAAGGTATTTACAATGATCGACTGCATATGACGTTATTTTATAAGGTATTTTCAATGATACACTGCATATTACATTATTTTATAAGATATTTTCAATGATACACTGCATATTACAATATATTATAAGGTATTTTCAATGATTCACAGCATATTACATTACATTATAAGGTATTTTCAATGATACACTGCATATTCCGTTATATAATAAGGTATTTGTAATGAGACACTGCATATTACATTCTTTTATAAGGTATTTTCAATGATACACCGCATATTACATTATTTTTATAAGATATTTTCAATGATACACTGCATATTACATTATATTATAAGGTATTTTCAATGATACACAGCATATTACATTACATTATAAAGTATTTTCAATGATAGACTGCATATTACGTTATAGTTTAAGGTATTTTCAATGATAGACTGCATATTACGTTATATTATAAGGTATTTTCAATGATACACTGCATATTACAATACATTATAAGGTATTTTCAATGATACACTGCATATTCCGTTATATAATAAGGTATTTGTAATGAGACACTGCATATTACATTCTTTTATAAGGTATTTTCAATGATACACTGCATATTACATTATATTATAAGGTATTTTCAATGATACACTGCATATTACGTTATATTATAAGTTATTTTTAATGATACACTGCATATTAAGTTATAGTATAAGGTATTTTCAACGATTCACAGCATATTACATTATTTTAGAATGTATTTTCAATGATACATAGCATATTACGTTATATTATAAGGTATTTTCAATGATACACTGCATATTACGTTGTATTATAAGGTATTTTCAATGATACACTGCATATTGCGTTATATTAAAAGGTATTTTCAAAGATACACTGTATATTACGTTATATTGTAAGGTATTTACAATGATCGACTGCATATGACGTTATTTTATAAGGTATTTTCAATGATACACTGCATATTACATTATTTTATAAGGTATTTTCAATGATACACTGCATATTACATTATATTATAAGGTATTTTCAATGATACACTGCATATTACATTACATTATAAGGTATTTTCAATGATACACTGCATATTCCGTTATATAATAAGGTATTTGTAATGAGACACTGCATATTACATTCTTTTATAAGGTATTTTCAATGATACACCGCATATTACATTATTTTATAAGATATTTTCAATGATACACTGCATATTACAATATATTATAAGGTATTTTCAATGATACACAGCATATTACATTACATTATAAAGTATTTTCAATGATAGACTGCATATTACGTTATAGTTTAAGGTATTTTCAATGATAGACTGCATATTACGTTATATTATAAGGTATTTTCAATGATACACTGCATATTACAATAGATTATAAGGTATTTTCAATGATACAATGCATATTGCGTTATATTAAAAGGTATTTTCAAAGATACACTGTATATTACGTTATACTGTAAGGTATTTACAATGATCGACTGCATATTACGTTATATTATAAGGTATTTTCAATGATACGCTGCATATTCCGTTATATAATAAGGTATTTGAAATGAGACACTGCATATTACATTATTTTAGAAGGTATTTTCAATGATACACTGCATATTACGTTATATTATAAGGTATTTTCTATGATTCACTGCATATTACGTTATATTTTAAGGTATTTTCAATGATACGCTGCATATTCCGTTATATAATAAGGTATTTGAAATGAGACACTGCATATTACATTACATTATAAGGTATTTTCAATGATACACTGCATATTACATTATATTATAAGGTATTTTCAATGATACGCTGCATATTCCGTTATATAATAAGGTATTTTCAAAGATACACTGTATATTACACTATATAGTAAGGTATTTTCAATGATACACTGCATATTGCGTTATATTAAAAGGTATTTTCAAAGATACACTGTATATTACGTTATATTGTAAGGTATTTACAATGATCGACTGCATATGACGTTATTTTATAAGGTATTTTCAATGATACACTGCATATTACATTATTTTATAAGATATTTTCAATGATACACTGCATATTACAATATATTATAAGGTATTTTCAATGATACACTGCATATTACGTTATATTATAAGGTATTTTCAATGATAGACTGCATATTACGTTATATTATAAGGCATTTTCAATGATAAACTACGATATATTATAAGGTATTTTCAATGATACACAGCTTATTACGTTGAATTATAAGGTATTTCCAATGATACAGTGCATATTACATTACATTATAAGGTATTTTCAATGATACACTGCATATTACATTATATTATAAGGTATTTTCAATGATACGCTGCATATTCCGTTATATAATAAGGTATTTTCAAAGATACACTGTATATTACACTATATAGTAAGGTATTTTCAATGATACACTGCATATTGCGTTATATTAAAAGGTATTTTCAAAGATACACTGTATATTACGTTATATTGTAAGGTATTTTCAATGATACACTGCATATTACATTATTTTATAAGATATTTTCAATGATACACTGCATATTACGTTATATTATAAGGTATTTTCTATGATTCACTGCATATTACGTTATATTTTAAGGTATTTTCAATGATACGCTGCATATTCCGTTATATAATAAGGTATTTGAAATGAGACACTGCATATTACATTATATTATAAGGTATTTTCAATGATACACTGCATATTACGTTATATTATAAGGTATTTTCTATGATTCACTGCATATTACGTTATATTTTAAGGTATTTTCAATGATACACTGCGTCTTACGTTATATTATAAGGTATTTTCAATGATACGCTGCATATTCCGTTATATAATAAGGTATTTGAAATGAGACACTGCATATTACATTATTTTATAAGGTATTTTCAATGATACACTGCATATTACATTATTTTATAAGATATTTTCAATGATACACTGCATATTACAATATATTATAAGGTATTTTCAATGATTCACTGCATATTACATTACATTATAAGGTATTTTCAATGATACACTGCATATTCCGTTATATAATAAGGTATTTGTAATGAGACACTGCATATTACATTCTTTTATAAGGTATTTTCAATGATACACTGCATATTACATTATATTATAAGGTATTTTCAATGATACACTGCATATTACGTTATATTATAAGTTATTTTTAATGATACACTGCATATTAAGTTATAGTATAAGGTATTTTCAACGATTCACAGCATATTACATTATTTTAGAAGGTATTTTCAATGATACATAGCATATTACGTTATATTATAAGGTATTTTCAATGTTACACTGCATATTACGTTGTATTATAAGGTATTTTCAATGATACGCTGCATATTCCGTTATATAATAAGGTATTTTCAAAGATACACTGTATATTACACTATATAGTAAGGTATTTTCAATGATACACTGCATATTGCGTTATATTAAAAGGTATTTTCAAAGATACACTGTATATTACGTTATATTGTAAGGTATTTACAATGATCGACTGCATATGACGTTATTTTATAAGGTATTTTCAATGATACACTGCATATTACATTATTTTATAAGATATTTTCAATGATACACTGCATATTACAATATATTATAAGGTATTTTCAATGATACACTGCATATTACGTTATATTATAAGGTATTTTCAATGATACACTGCATATTACGTTATATTATAAGGCATTTTCAATGATAAACTACGATATATTATAAGGTATTTTCAATGATACACAGCTTATTACGTTGAATTATAAGGTATTTCCAATGATACAGTGCATATTACATTACATTATAAGGTATTTTCAATGATACACTGCATATTACATTATATTATAAGGTATTTTCAATGATACGCTGCATATTCCGTTATATAATAAGGTATTTTCAAAGATACACTGTATATTACACTATATAGTAAGGTATTTTCAATGATACACTGCATATTGCGTTATATTAAAAGGTATTTTCAAAGATACACTGCATATTACGTTATATTATAAGGTATTTTCAATGATACACTGCATATTACATTATTTTATAAGATATTTTCAATGATACACTGCATATTACGTTATATTATAAGGTATTTTCTATGATTCACTGCATATTACGTTATATTTTAAGGTATTTTCAATGATACGCTGCATATTCCGTTATATAATAAGGTATTTGAAATGAGACACTGCATATTACATTATTTTAGAAGGTATTTTCAATGATACACTGCATATTACGTTATATTATAAGGTATTTTCTATGATTCACTGCATATTACGTTATATTATAAGGTATTTTCAATGATACACTGCATATTACGTTATATTATAAGGTATTTTCAATGATACACTGCATATTACGTTATATAATAAGGTATTTGAAATGAGACACTGCATATTACATTATTTTATAAGGTATTTTCAATGATACACTGCATATTACATTATTTTATAAGATATTTTCAATGATACACTGCATATTACAATATATTATAAGGTATTTTCAATGATTCACTGCATATTACATTACATTATAAGGTATTTTCAATGATACACTGCATATTCCGTTATATAATAAGGTATTTGTAATGAGACACTGCATATTACATTCTTTTATAAGGTATTTTCAATGATACACTGCATATTACATTATATTATAAGGTATTTTCAATGATACACTGCATATTACGTTATATTATAAGTTATTTTTAATGATACACTGCATATTAAGTTATAGTATAAGGTATTTTCAACGATTCACAGCATATTACATTATTTTAGAAGGTATTTTCAATGATACATAGCATATTACGTTATATTATAAGGTATTTTCAATGTTACACTGCATATTACGTTGTATTATAAGGTATTTTCAATGATACACTGCATATTGCGTTATATTAAAAGGTATTTTCAAAGATACACTGTATATTACGTTATATTGTAAGGTATTTACAATGATCGACTGCATATGACGTTATTTTATAAGGTATTTTCAATGATACACTGCATATTACATTATTTTAGAAGGTATTTTCAATGATACACTGCATATTACGTTATATTATAAGGTATTTTCTATGATTCACTGCATATTACGTTATATTTTAAGGTATTTTCAATGATACGCTGCATATTCCGTTATATAATAAGGTATTTGAAATGAGACACTGCATATTACATTATTTTAGAAGGTATTTTCAATGATACACTGCATATTACGTTATATTATAAGGTATTTTCTATGATTCACTGCATATTACGTTATATTTTAAGGTATTTTCAATGATACACTGCGTCTTACGTTATATTATAAGGTATTTTCAATGATACGCTGCATATTCCGTTATATAATAAGGTATTTGAAATGAGACACTGCATATTACATTATTTTATAAGGTATTTTCAATGATACACTGCATATTACATTATTTTATAAGATATTTTCAATGATACACTGCATATTACAATATATTATAAGGTATTTTCAATGATTCACTGCATATTACATTACATTATAAGGTATTTTCAATGATACATTGCATATTCCGTTATATAATAAGGTATTTGTAATGAGACACTGAATATTACATTCTTTTATAAGGTATTTTCAATGATACACTGCATATTACATTATATTATAAGGTATTTTCAATGATACACTGCATATTACGTTATATTATAAGGTATTTTCAATGATAGACTGCATATTACGTTATATTATAAGGCATTTTCAATGATAAACTACGATATATTATAAGGTATTTTCAATGATACACAGCTTATTACGTTGAATTATAAGGTATTTCCAATGATACAGTGCATATTACATTACATTATAAGATATTTTCAATGATACACTGCATATTACATTATATTATAAGGTATTTTCAATGATACGCTGCATATTCCGTTATATAATAAGGTATTTTCAAAGATACACTGTATATTACACTATATAGTAAGGTATTTTCAATGATACACTGCATATTGCGTTATATTAAAAGGTATTTTCAAAGATACACTGTATATTACGTTATATAGTAAGGTATTTACAATGATCGACTGCATATGACGTTATTTTATAAGGTATTTTCAATGATACACTGCATATTACATTATTTTATAAGATATTTTCAATGATACACTGCATATTACAATATATTATAAGGTATTTTCAATGATTCACAGCATATTACATTACATTATAAGGTATTTTCAATGATACACTGCATATTCCGTTATATAATAAGGTATTTGTAATGAGACACTGCATATTACATTCTTTTATAAGGTATTTTCAATGATACACCGCATATTACATTATTTTATAAGATATTTTCAATGATACACTGCATATTACAATATATTATAAGGTATTTTCAATGATACACAGCATATTACATTACATTATAAAGTATTTTCAATGATAGACTGCATATTACGTTATAGTTTAAGGTATTTTCAATGATAGACTGCATATTACGTTATATTATAAGGTATTTTCAATGATACACTGCATATTACAATACATTATAAGGTATTTTCAATGATACACTGCATATTCCGTTATATAATAAGGTATTTGTAATGAGACACTGCATATTACATTCTTTTATAAGGTATTTTCAATGATACACTGCATATTACATTATATTATAAGGTATTTTCAATGATACACTGCATATTACGTTATATTATAAGTTATTTTTAATGATACACTGCATATTAAGTTATAGTATAAGGTATTTTCAACGATTCACAGCATATTACATTATTTTAGAATGTATTTTCAATGATACATAGCATATTACGTTATATTATAAGGTATTTTCAATGTTACACTGCATATTACGTTGTATTATAAGGTATTTTCAATGATACACTGCATATTGCGTTATATTAAAAGGTATTTTCAAAGATACACTGTATATTACGTTATATTGTAAGGTATTTACAATGATCGACTGCATATGACGTTATTTTATAAGGTATTTTCAATGATACACTGCATATTACATTATTTTATAAGATATTTTCAATGATACACTGCATATTACAATATATTATAAGGTATTTTCAATGATTCACTGCATATTACATTACATTATAAGGTATTTTCAATGATACACTGCATATTCCGTTATATAATAAGGTATTTGTAATGAGACACTGCATATTACATTCTTTTATAAGGTATTTTCAATGATACACCGCATATTACATTATTTTATAAGATATTTTCAATGATACACTGCATATTACAATATATTATAAGGTATTTTCAATGATACACAGCATATTACATTACATTATAAAGTATTTTCAATGATAGACTGCATATTACGTTATAGTTTAAGGTATTTTCAATGATAGACTGCATATTACGTTATATTATAAGGTATTTTCAATGATACACTGCATATTACAATAGATTATAAGGTATTTTCAATGATACAATGCATATTGCGTTATATTAAAAGGTATTTTCAAAGATACACTGTATATTACGTTATACTGTAAGGTATTTACAATGATCGACTGCATATTACGTTATATTATAAGGTATTTTCAATGATACGCTGCATATTGCGTTATATAATAAGGTATTTGAAATGAGACACTGCATATTACATTATTTTAGAAGGTATTTTCAATGATACACTGCATATTACGTTATATTATAAGGTATTTTCTATGATTCACTGCATATTACGTTATATTTTAAGGTATTTTCAATGATACGCTGCATATTCCGTTATATAATAAGGTATTTGAAATGAGACACTGCATATTACATTACATTATAAGGTATTTTCAATGATACACTGCATATTACATTATATTATAAGGTATTTTCAATGATACGCTGCATATTCCGTTATATAATAAGGTATTTTCAAAGATACACTGTATATTACACTATATAGTAAGGTATTTTCAATGATACACTGCATATTGCGTTATATTAAAAGGTATTTTCAAAGATACACTGTATATTACGTTATATTGTAAGGTATTTACAATGATCGACTGCATATGACGTTATTTTATAAGGTATTTTCAATGATACACTGCATATTACATTATTTTATAAGATATTTTCAATGATACACTGCATATTACAATATATTATAAGGTATTTTCAATGATTCACTGCATATTACATTACATTATAAGGTATTTTCAATGATACACTGCATATTCCGTTATATAATAAGGTATTTGTAATGAGACACTGCATATTACATTCTTTTATAAGGTATTTTCAATGATACACCGCATATTACATTATTTTATAAGATATTTTCAATGATACACTGCATATTACAATATATTATAAGGTATTTTCAATGATACACAGCATATTACATTACATTATAAAGTATTTTCAATGATAGACTGCATATTACGTTATAGTTTAAGGTATTTTCAATGATAGACTGCATATTACGTTATATTATAAGGTATTTTCAATGATACACTGCATATTACAATACATTATAAGGTATTTTCAATGATACAATGCATATTGCGTTATATTAAAAGGTATTTTCAAAGATACACTGTATATTACGTTATACTGTAAGGTATTTACAATGATCGACTGCATATTACGTTATATTATAAGGTATTTTCAATGATACGCTGCATATTCCGTTATATAATAAGGTATTTGAAATGAGACACTGCATATTACATTATTTTAGAAGGTATTTTCAATGATACACTGCATATTACGTTATATTATAAGGTATTTTCTATGATTCACTGCATATTACGTTATATTTTAAGGTATTTTCAATGATACGCTGCATATTCCGTTATATAATAAGGTATTTGAAATGAGACACTGCATATTACATTATTTTAGAAGGTATTTTCAATGATACACTGCATATTACGTTATATTATAAGGTATTTTCTATGATTCACTGCATATTACGTTATATTTTAAGGTATTTTCAATGATACACTGCGTCTTACGTTATATTATAAGGTATTTTCAATGATACGCTGCATATTCCGTTATATAATAAGGTATTTGAAATGAGACACTGCATATTACATTATTTTATAAGGTATTTTCAATGATACACTGCATATTACATTATTTTATAAGATATTTTCAATGATACACTGCATATTACAATATATTATAAGGTATTTTCAATGATTCACTGCATATTACATTACATTATAAGGTATTTTCAATGATACACTGCATATTCCGTTATATAATAAGGTATTTGTAATGAGACACTGCATATTACATTCTTTTATAAGGTATTTTCAATGATACACTGCATATTACATTATATTATAAGGTATTTTCAATGATACACTGCATATTACGTTATATTATAAGGTATTTTCAATGATAGACTGCATATTACGTTATATTATAAGGCATTTTCAATGATAAACTACGATATATTATAAGGTATTTTCAATGATACACAGCTTATTACGTTGAATTATAAGGTATTTCCAATGATACAGTGCATATTACATTACATTATAAGGTATTTTCAATGATACACTGCATATTACATTATATTATAAGGTATTTTCAATGATACGCTGCATATTCCGTTATATAATAAGGTATTTTCAAAGATACACTGTATATTACGTTATATTGTAAGGTATTTACAATGATCGACTGCATATGACGTTATTTTATAAGGTATTTTCAATGATACACTGCATATTACATTATTTTATAATGTATTTTCAATGATACACTGCATATTACATTATTTTATAAGATATTTTCAATGATACACTGCATATTACAATATATTATAAGGTATTTTCAATGATACACAGCATATTACATTACTTTATAAAGTATTTTCAATGATAGACTGCATATTACGTTATAGTTTAAGGTATTTTCAATGATAGACTGCATATTACGTTATATTATAAGGTATTTTCAATGATACACTGCATATTACAATACATTATAAGGTATTTTCAATGATACGCTGCATATTCCGTTATATAATAAGGTATTTGAAATGAGACACTGCATATTACATTATTTTAGAAGGTATTTTCAATGATACACTGCATATTACGTTATATTATAAGGTATTTTCTATGATTCACTGCATATTACGTTATATTTTAAGGTATTTTCAATGATACGCTGCATATTCCGTTATATAATAAGGTATTTGAAATGAGACACTGCATATTACGTTATATTATAAGGTATTTTCTATATTTCACTGCATATTACGTTATATTATAAGGTATTTTCAATGATACACTGCATATTCCGTTATATAATAAGGTATTTGTAATGAGACACTGCATATTACATTCTTTTATAAGGTATTTTCAATGATACACTGCATATTACATTATATTATAAGGTATTTTCAATGATACACTGCATATTACGTTATATTATAAGGTATTTTCAATGATAGACTGCATATTACGTTATATTATAAGGCATTTTCAATGATAAACTACGATATATTATAAGGTATTTTCAATGATACACTGCTTATTACGTTGAATTATAAGGTATTTCCAATGATACAGTGCATATTACATTACATTATAAGGTATTTTCAATGATACACTGCATATTACATTATATTATAAGGTATTTTCAATGATACGCTGCATATTCCGTTATATAATAAGGTATTTTCAAAGATACACTGTATATTACATTATATAGTAAGGTATTTTCAATGATACACTGCATATTGCGTTATATTAAAAGGTATTTTCAAAGATACACTGTATATTACGTTATATTGTAAGGTATTTACAATGATCGACTGCATATGACGTTATTTTATAAGGTATTTTCAATGATACACTGCATATTACATTATTTTATAAGGTATTTTCTATGATTCACTGCATATTACGTTATATTTTAAGGTATTTTCAATGATACGCTGCATATTCCGTTATATAATAAGGTATTTGAAATGAGACACTGCATATTACATTATTTTAGAAGGTATTTTCAAAGATACACTGTATATTACATTATATAGTAAGGTATTTACAATGATCGACTGCATATTACGTTATATTATAAGGTATTTTCAATGATACACTGCATATTACGTTATATTATAAGGTAGTTTCAATGATACACTGCATATTACGTTATATTGTAAGGTATTTATAATGATCGACTGCATATTACGTTATATTATAAGGTATTTTCAATGATACACTGCATATTACATTACTTTATAAGGTATTTTCAATGACACACTGCATATTACATTATTTTATAAGATATTTTCAATGATACACTGCATATTACAATATATTATAAGGTATTTTCAATGATACACAGCATGTTACATTACTTTATAAAGTATTTTCAATGATAGACTGCATATTACGTTATAGTTTAAGGTATTTTCAATGATAGACTGCATATTACGTTATATTATAAGGTAGTTTCAATGATACACTGCATATTACATTACATTATAAGGTATTTTCAATGATTCACTGCATATTCCGTTATATAATAAGGTATTTGTAATGAGACACTGCATATTACATTCTTTTATAAGGTATTTTGAATGATACACTGCATATTACATTATATTATAAGGTATTTTCAATGATACACTGCATATTACGTTATATTATAAGGTATTTTCAATGATAGACTGCATATTACGTTATATTATAAGGCATTTTCAATGATAAACTACGATATATTATAAGGTATATTCAATGATACACTGCTTATTACGTTGAATTATAAGGTATTTCCAATGATACAGTGCATATTACATTACATTATAAGGTATTTTCAATGATACACTGCATATTACATTATATTATAAGGTATTTTCAATGATACACTGCATATTGCGTTATATTAAAAGGTATTTTCAATGATACACTGCAAATTACATTACATTATAAGGTATTTCCAATGATACAGTGCATATTACATTACATTATAAGGTATTTTCAATGATACACCGCATATTACATTATTTTATAAGGTATTTTGAATGATACACTGCATATTACATTATATTATAAGGTATTTTCAATGATACACTGCATATTACGTTATATTATAAGGTGTTTTCAATGATACACTGCATATTACATTATTTTATAAGGTATTTTCAATGATACACTGCATATTACATTATTTTATAAGATATTTTCAATGATACACTGCATATTACAATTGTAACGAGACGATCTCAGGGGCGCCGGAGCGCCTCGGCACTACCCTGAACGACAGAAGAATCGCGCCGTGGCCGAATCTTCTAGAAGACCCTGGAGTCGAGAAACTTCGAAATTCATTAGTAACGCGTTGTTGATAAGGTTAGCAACGAAACGATATAAATACCGCTAGAGTATCGCGGAACGGGCACTTTTCGCTGCGCCTTTGGGAGAGGACGAGGTAAGACCACGGCCGCCCTTAGGTTTGGGAGAGTACGAAGCAATGCTATCGGACGCCCAGCAGCCCAGGAGAGGACAGGGGTTGCACCTGGACGCCTTTCCGGTAGAGGACGGCCATGAAGGCCGGCCGCCCGCCGAGAGGAGAGTACAGGGTAGCTTCCTGGCCGCCTGAGAGTAGGATCGTCCGGGTCCTCTGAACGTTTCGGAGAGGACGGCCATGAAGGCCGGCCGCCGAACGAACAGAGGTTTCCAGACGAATCCGAGTCGTCGTTTGAGAGTAGGACCCTGGTTCCTCTGTACGTTTCGGAGAGGACGGCCATGAAGGCCGGACGCCGAACGAGCAGAGGTCTCCAGACAAATCCGAGCTATCGTTGTAAGATAGGACCCTTGGTTCTTCTGTACGCTTCGGAGAGGACGGCCATGGAGGCCGGCCGCCGAACGGACAGGAGAATTCAGGAGATTCGAGTCATCACCGATTCCCCAGAAGGAGAGTACGGTTGAAACAAACCGGACGCCTGATGGAGGAATCGTGTAATATTGAATTTAGAGTCAATGTAGAATTTCGTTGTTAACCTTCGTTCAATTTTACCTTTGTACAAAGCTCCACTTTCCTAATACTTGTTAACTAATTTTTCGAAAATATATCCTGTGTTCCCAGATTTCCTTATTAATTCCAAAAACCTACCACTGCGAATCCTTTACGCTACAATGTTGTCGCCCAACGTGCAGGCCGAGGCTCACGACCAAAACTCCGACTCCATATCCAACCCTGGCCTGAGTCCCAGTCCAACGGTCCAGTTTTCGCCGAGCCAATTCTCCCAGCTCCTGGGATCATTAAATGAGAAACCACCGAGTTGTCAAAGAAGTTTTACGAGGTGTAAGGAACGCTTCGACGGCTCTCATGACTATATGAAAGTCAGCGCCTTCATCGCCGCCATCTCGATATTTAAAGATATCGAAAATATCAGCGACGAAAACGCATTAAAAGGGCTTCCACTGCTCTTCGAGGGACATGCGGCTATCTGGTGGCGGGGTGTGCGAAAATCCGTTTTGACATGGAAGGAAGCCTTGGAAACGATCAAAACAACTTTTGCACCTCGACGTCCCGCGTACCAGGTGTACACAGAGTTGTTCCGGACCACACAGGACACAAACACCCCGACGGATCTATTTATCAGCCGGAAACGGGCTCGGCTGGCAGAATTGCCAAACCCGCACCCGGAGACAATCCAAATAGATATGATATATGGTCTCCTACGCCTTCCGCTTCGGAAGAAAATTCCCCGGGAATCGGTGAAAACATTCACCGAGCTGATAAAGCGTGCCCGAGAAGTAGAAGACCTCGAAAAGGAGACCCAGGGTAAACAACGACAGCCATCAACGCATCACCATCGGACGGAGGGGATATTTGCAAAACCATATCCCAGGGACCACCGCCGCTGCAATATTTGCCGCCGCCCAGGACACGCCGCCGCCGACTGCCGTTACCGAAACAATAACGTGCCAGTACCGAAACCAACGACCACCTCAAGTTTCAATCAACCCTCAGGAAGCCGCACTCCGTTGAAATGCTACGGATGTGGTAAGCCGGGAGTAGTACACAGCAAATGCCCGGACTGTACAAAGACGGCTAAACCTTCTACATCCGCAGCATTTTGCACGGTAAGTGCAACGATGCAACCACGACAGCGACCAGCGGTCGACATCACCATCGCCGTAGAAAAGGGACAGGCTTTTTTCGATACGGGAGCGAAGTGCAGCGTTGCAAGCCAAAGCTTGTACTCTCTGTTGGAGAAGAAAGAGCACGTTTTCGAAGAACGAAGGATGGAAGTCGCGTTGGCAGACGGCAATCCGCGCATTCAGGGTGTTAAAGCGGCTCGGCTAGAGGTAGAGCTTCGCGGTCGCCGCCTACAGACCACTTTCGTCGTCCTGCCAGAAGGGAAGGACAACCGGACTCTATTGGGCGTCGACTTCATCGAAGACGCAGGAGTCGTGCTAAATGTTCCGCAGCGGACATGGCACTTCGTGGAGACACCGGATCATCTACACGACTTCCAGGGAGAAGTCCCGCTTGGGAGTGCATGCTTCGGCAAGGGGGAGACTGATGTGTCTCTGTCATCCTTGACGACGGATACGTTCAGTGGAATCCAGGAGTTCGCGGAACCTCCGCCGGGATGTTTAAGCCCAATCCAGGAAGATGCGAGGGAACTCCAGGCTTTCCTACACGACGAGATCGAGATGGAGGAGCTGGTATCAAACACGCATTGGCCAGACATCGACCCTTTCTTCGAAAGATGTTTTAAAACTTCCGAAACGAGGATGGACATCTCAGCTGTCGACATTGAAGACATAAGGGAAGACGAGGCGGTGAGTTTCTCTCCAGAAGAAAAACGTAAGCTGTACAAATTACTGAAAGAACACGCCGACTTATTCCAAAACACAGCACCACCGACAGCTGAAGCTGTCCATCGAATAGACACCGGAGACCACGCCCCAATCGCCGTGCCGCCGTACCGCATACCACCTGCGAAGAGGGAATTACTGCGGGCAGAAATCCAGAAAATGATCGAGGCAGAGGTCATCGAGGAATGTGAATCCCCATGGGCCGCACCCGTAGTCCTGGTGCCCAAAAAGGACGGCAGTATTCGAGTATGCGTGGACTACCGAAAGCTCAACGCCGTTACTGTTACGGATTCGTACCCTCTGCCACGGATCGACGACCTGCTCCATTCGGCTAAGAGTACAGGATTCATGTCTGCACTGGACTTGCAGTCAGGATACTGGCAAATTGGCGTACGAGAGGAAGACCAGGACAAAACGGCGTTCACGACACCGTTTGGAATTTTCCGGTTCAAGCGGATGCCATTTGGACTAAAGAACGCACCGGCTACCTTTCAGCGCCTCATGGACCGGATGAGAGCTGGATTGGGAGGTCGAAATATTCTGGTGTATCTGGACGATATATTGGTACTCTCGACCGACTTCGCAGAGCACCTCGAGGACTTGAGAGCCGTGTTTAGAAGACTTCGTCAATTTGGCCTTCGAATGAATCGGCAGAAATGCCGTCTGGGTTGCCCGAAAATCAAATACCTTGGACACGTGCTAACAGCTGAAGGCCTACATCCCGACCCGGAGAAGGTCAAGGCGATCCAATGCATGGCTACACCGTCGAATATGAAACAACTCATATCCTTTTTGCAAACTTGCTCATGGTATCGGCGATTTGTACCAAATTTCGCCACAGTTGCCCAACCATTGACCGAGCTAACCAAGAAAAGGGCAATTTGGGAGTGGAAGACGAGACAACAGGAAGCCTTCGAACACCTGAAAGGAGCCCTTACGAGCCCTCCGATCCTGCGATACGCCGACGAGAACCAGACCTTCATTATACGCACTGACGCCAGCGCTTACGCCATAGGAGCAGTTCTGTTACAAGGTGAGAAGGAATCAGAACATCCCATTGAATATGCTAGCAGGTTGTTGACGCCAGCAGAACGAAACTATTCAACCACCGAGAGAGAGGCACTAGCAGTGGTTTGGGCCGTTGACAAGTTCCGAGGCTACATCGAAGGAACTCCTGTCACTATCGCCACGGATCATCAACCCCTGAAATGGCTGATGTCTCTGCGTTCTCCCAGTGGACGGCTCGCCCGATGGGCATTGTTATTACAACCTTATTGTCCTAACATACAGTATATACCAGGTCGATGCAATGTTGTTGCCGATATGCTGTCAAGATTACCGACCGAACCGTGGAATGAAGAAAGCAGAGCGGAGGTCGCGGAGATTTCCGTCGACGTACCAGCACGAGGACCAGCAGTAACCAGAGAGGAGCAATTAAAAGACGAGGCCCTGAAGACCATAATAGAATCGCTGGAATCAACGACGCGAGACGACGAAATGATCAAGTGGGCCACGAGGGGATACTTGATGAACAACGGAGTACTCTATCGACACGCACCAAATGTGGACGTGGAAGAAGCTCAGCTGGTGGTACCTTCGCACGAGAGGGCGGAAATACTCCGATCATATCATGACGACGCCACTGCGGGCCATTATGGAGCGCAGCGCACACTGCACCGGATCATCAGCCGATACTTCTGGCCAGGAATGAGCCGGGAAATTGCAGACTACGTTCAAGCTTGCGTGGAGTGTCAAAGGTATAAGGCAAATAATTTGAAACCAGCCGGGTTGTTACAGACGCCCGTCATGCAGCAGCGTTTCGAAGTACTCGCCATGGACCTCTTTGGACCTCTGCCGACTACGATGAGGGAGAATCGATGGATCTTCATCGTGGAGGACGCAGCTTCACGATGGGTAGAACTGTTTCCACTGCAGCAGGCAACGGCGGAAGCCTGTGCAGAGGTCCTCATCAACGAAATTATGCTTCGTTTTGGGATGCCACGGCGAATCATCAGCGACAATGGCACTCAATTCGTCAGCGGGGTCATGCAGCAGGTAGCCCACTGTTTTGGGTTGCATCAGGCCTTCACCCCTGTCTATCACCCCGAGGCCAACCCAGTGGAACGGAAGAATCGTGATCTGAAGGCGCAGCTTGGAATCTACGTCGGTAGGGATCACGCTACATGGGACGAGAGGCTGCCAACCATACGATTTGCGATGAACTCGGCCCGGTGCGTGACGACCGGGTACTCAGCAGCCTACCTTACGTTCGGGAGAGAGCTGAGGACGCCCGATGACGCCAATCGGGACTTGAGGACCATCATCCAAGCAGAAAATTTCCTGCCGGAAATTACTCCAAAGCTGCTGACACTGGCGGACACGATGCAGGTGGCCCAGCAGAACCAGGAACATCAGCAGGACCAGCGGAAGGAGTATGCCGATCAGCGACGCCGGCCCAATCCCGGATACGAGAGAGGAGACCTGGTGTGGGTAACCACTCACACCCTCAGCAGACGAGAGAGGAACTACACATCAAAGTTCGCACCAAAGAGGGATGGACCGTACGTGGTGAAGCGCCGCGTGGGTTCCAACAGCTACGAGATCCAGACCCGTGATGACGAGCCTGTGTGCGTAGGGGTGTACCACACCTCGGCGCTAAGGCCTTACAACGGGGCACGGGAAAACCCACCAGATCCAGTAACGACTATCCGAAGACGGGGCCGACCTCGCAAGCAGCCTGAGGGTCAATCAACGGGGCACCCAAGAAAGCAACCTCGGCGCAGATGAAGGGAATTCCTGGACTACTCGTCGGGACGCCGTCGTGTCCAGAGGGGGAGACTGTAACGAGACGATCTCAGGGGCGCCGGAGCGCCTCGGCACTACCCTGAACGACAGAAGAATCGCGCCGTGGCCGAATCTTCTAGAAGACCCTGGAGTCGAGAAACTTCGAAATTCATTAGTAACGCGTTGTTGATAAGG
The DNA here is from genome assembly GCA_916610255.1 of Lasioglossum lativentre. Lineage (NCBI taxonomy): Eukaryota > Metazoa > Arthropoda > Insecta > Hymenoptera > Halictidae > Lasioglossum > Lasioglossum lativentre. Next base: position 24,733 of record CAKAJI010000500.1, read on the forward strand.
TTAGCAACGAAACGATATAAATACCGCTAGAGTATCGCGGAACGGGCACTTTTCGCTGCGCCTTTGGGAGAGGACGAGGTAAGACCACGGCCGCCCTTAGGTTTGGGAGAGTACGAAGCAATGCTATCGGACGCCCAGCAGCCCAGGAGAGGACAGGGGTTGCACCTGGACGCCTTTCCGGGAGAGGACGGCCATGAAGGCCGGCCGCCGAACGAGCAGAGGTCTCCAGACAAATCCGAGCTATCGTTGTAAGATAGGACCCTTGGTTCTTCTGTACGCTTCGGAGAGGACGGCCATGGAGGCCGGCCGCCGAACGGACAGGAGAATTCAGGAGATTCGAGTCATCACCGATTCCCCAGAAGGAGAGTACGGTTGAAACAAACCGGACGCCTGATGGAGGAATCGTGTAATATTGAATTTAGAGTCAATGTAGAATTTCGTTGTTAACCTTCGTTCAATTTTACCTTTGTACAAAGCTCCACTTTCCTAATACTTGTTAACTAATTTTTCGAAAATATATCCTGTGTTCCCAGATTTCCTTATTAATTCCAAAAACCTACCACTGCGAATCCTTTACGCTACACAATATATTATAAGGTATTTTCAATGATACACAGCATATTACATTACTTTATAAAGTATTTTCAATGATAGACTGCATATTACGTTATAGTTTAAGGTATTTTCAATGATAGACTGCATATTACGTTATATTATAAGGTATTTTCAATGATACACTGCATATTACAATACATTATAAGGTATTTTCAATGATACACTGCATATTGCGTTATGTTAAAAGGTATTTTCAAAGATACACTGTATATTACTTTATACTGTAAGGTATTTACAATGATCGACTGCATATTACGTTATATTATAAGGTATTTTCAATGATACACTGCATATTACATTATATTATAAGGTATTTTCAATGATACACAGCATATTACATTACTTTATAAAGTATTTTCAATGATAGACTGCGTATTACGTTATAGATTAAGGTATTTTCAATGATAGACTGCATATTACGTTATATTATAAGGTATTTTCAATGATACACTGCATATTACAATACATTATAAGGTATTTTCAATGATACACTGCATATTGCGTTATATTAAAAGGTATTTTCAAAGATACACTGTATATTACGTTATACTGTAAGGTATTTACAATGATCGACTGCATATTACGTTATATTATAAGGTATTTTCAACGATACGCTGCATATTCCGTTATATAATAAGGTATTTGAAATGAGACACTGCATATTACACTATTTTAGAAGGTATTTTCAATGATACACTGCATATTACGTTATATTATAAGGTATTTTCTATGATTCACTGCATATTACGTTATATTTTATGGTATTTTCAATGATACACTGCGTCTTACGTTATATTATAAGGTATTTTCAATGATACGCTGCATATTCCGTTATATAATAAGGTATTTGAAATGAGACACTGCATATTACATTATTTTATAAGGTATTTTCAATGATACACTGCATATTACATTATTTTATAAGATATTTCCAATGAGACACTGCATATTACATTATTTTATATGGTATTTTCAATGATACACTGCATATTACATTATTTTATAAGATATTTTCAATGATACACTGCATATTACAATATATTATAAGGTATTTTCAATGATTCACTGCATATTACATTACATTATAAGGTATTTTCAATGATACACTGCATATTCCGTTATATAATAAGGTATTTGTAATGAGACACTGCATATTACATTCTTTTATAAGGTATTTTCAATGATACACTGCATATTACATTATATTATAAGGTATTTTCAATGATACACTGCATATTACGTTATATTATAAGGTATTTTCAATGATAGACTGCATATTACGTTATATTATAAGGCATTTTCAATGATAAACTACGATATATTATAAGGTATTTTCAATGATACACTGCTTATTACGTTGAATTATAAGGTATTTCCAATGATACAGTGCATATTACATTATATTATAAGGTATTTTCAATGATACGCTGCATATTCCGTTATATAATAAGGTATTTTCAAAGATACACTGTATATTACATTATATAGTAAGGTATTTTCAATGATACACTGCATATTGCGTTATATTAAAAGGTATTTTCAAAGATACACTGTATATTACGTTATATTGTAAGGTATTTACAATGATCGACTGCATATGACGTTATTTTATAAGGTATTTTCAATGATACACTGCATATTACATTATTTTATAAGGTATTTTCAATGATACACTGCATATTACATTATTTTATAAGATATTTTCAATGATACACTGCATATTACAATATATTATAAGGTATTTTCAATGATGCACAGCATATTACATTACTTTTTAAAGTATTTTCAATGATAGACTGCATATTACGTTATAGTTTAAGGTATTTTCAATGATAGACTGCATATTACTTTATATTATAAGGTATTTTCAATGATACACTGCATATTACAATACATTATAAGGTATTTTCAATGATACACTGCACATTGCGTTATATTAAAAGGTATTTTCAAAGATACACTGTATATTACATTATATAGTAAGGTATTTACAATGATCGACTGCATATGACGTTATATTATAAGGCATTTTCAATGATAAACTACGATATATTATAAGGTATTTTCAATGATACACTGCTTATTACGTTGAATTATAAAGTATTTTCAATGATAGACTGCATATTACGTTATAGTTTAAGGTATTTTCAATGATAGACTGCATATTACGTTATATTATAAGGTATTTCCAATGATACAGTGCATATTACATTACATTATAAGGTATTTTCAATGATTCACTGCATATTACAATATATTATAAGGTATTTTCAATGATTCACTGCATATTACATTACATTATAAGGTATTTTCAATGATTCACTGCATATTCCGTTATATAATAAGGTATTTGTATTGAGACACTGCATATTACATTCTTTTATAAGGTATTTTGAATGATACACTGCATATTACATTATATTATAAGGTATTTTCAATGATACACTGCATATTACGTTATATTATAAGGTATTTTCAATGATAGACTGCATATTACGTTATATTATAAGGCATTTTCAATGATAAACTACGATATATTATAAGGTATTTTCAATGATACACTGCTTATTACGTTGAATTATAAGGTATTTCCAATGATACAGTGCATATTACATTACATTATAAGGTATTTTCAATGATACACTGCATATTACATTATATTATAAGGTATTTTCAATGATACACTGCATATTACGTTATAGTTTAAGGTATTTTCAATGATAGACTGCATATTACGTTATATTATAAGGTATTTTCAATGATACACTGCATATTACAATACATTATAAGGTATTTTCAATGATACACTGCATATTGCGTTATATTAAAAGGTATTTTCAAAGATACACTGTATATTACATTATATAGTAAGGTATTTACAATGATCGACTGCATATGACGTTATATTATAAGGTATTTTCAATGATACACTGCATATTCCGTTATATAATAAGGTATTTGAAATGAGACACTGCATATTACATTATTTTATAAGGTATTTTCAATGATACACTGCATATTACATTATTTTATAAGATATTTTCAATGATACACTGCATATTACAATATATTATAAGGTATTTTCAATGATACACTGCATATTACATTATTTTATAAGGTATTTTCAATGATACACTGCATATTCCGTTATATAATAAGGTATTTGTAATGAGACACTGCATATTACATTCTTTTATAAGGTATTTTGAATGATACACTGCATATTACATTATATTATAAGGTATTTTCAATGATACACTGCATATTACGTTATATTATAAGGTATTTTCAATGATAGACCGCATATTACGTTATATTATAAGGCATTTTCAATGATAAACTACGATATATTATAAGGTATTTTCAGTGATACACTGCTTATTACGTTGAATTATAAGGTATTTCCAATGATACAGTGCATATTACATTACATTATAAGGTATTTTCAATGACACACTGCATATTGCGTTATATTATAAGGTATTTTCAATGATACACTGCATATTACGTTATATTATAAGGTATTTTCAATGATACACTGCATATTACGTTATATTGTAAGGTATTTACAATGATCGACTGCATATTACGTTACATTATAAGGTATTTTCAATGATACACTGCATATTACATTACTTTATAAGGTATTTTGAATGATACACTGCATATTACATTATATTATAAGGTATTTTCAATTATACACTGCATATTACGTTATATTATAAGGTATTTTCAATGATACGCTGCATATTCCGTTATATAATAAGGTATTTGTAATGAGAAACTGCATATTACATTATTTTATAAGGTATTTTGAATGATACACTGCATATTACATTACTTTATAAAGTATTTTCAATGATAGACTGCATATTACGTTATAGTTTAAGGTATTTTCAATGATAGACTAAATATTACAATATATTATAAGGTATTTTCAATGATTCACTGCATATTACATTACATTATAAGGTATTTTCAATGATACACAGCATATTCCGTTATATAATAAGGTATTTGTAATGAGACACTGCATATTACATTCTTTTATAAGGTATTTTGAATGATACACTGCATATTACATTATATTATAAGGTATTTTCAATGATACACTGCATATTACGTTATATTATAAGGTATTTTCAATGATAGACTGCATATTACGTTATATTATAAGGCATTTTCAATGATAAACTACGATATATTATAAGGTATTTTCAGTGATACACTGCTTATTACGTTGAATTATAAGGTATTTCCAATGATACAGTGCATATTACATTACATTATAAGGTATTTTCAATGACACACTGCATATTGCGTTATATTAAAAGGTATTTTCAATGATACACTGCATATTACGTTATATTATAAGGTATTTTCAATGATACACTGCATATTACGTTATATTGTAAGGTATTTACAATGATCGACTGCATATTACGTTACATTATAAGGTATTTTCAATGATACACTGCATATTACATTACTTTATAAGGTATTTTCAATGATACACTGCATATTACATTATTTTATAAGATATTTTCAATGATACACTGCATATTACGTTATATTATAAGGTATTTTCAATGATACACAGCACATTACATTACTTTATAAAGTATTTTCAATGATACACAGCATATTACATTACTTTATAAAGTATATTCAATGATAGACTGCATATTACGTTATAGTTTAAGGTATTTTCAATGATAGACTAAATATTACAATATATTATAAGGTATTTTCAATGATACACTGCATATTACATTATATTATAAGGTATTTTCAATGATACACTGCATATTCCGTTATATAATAAGGTATTTGTAATGAGACACTGCATATTACATTCTTTTATAAGGTATTTTGAATGATACACTGCATATTACATTATATTATAAGGTATTTTCAATGATACACTGCATATTACGTTATATTATAAGGTATTTTCAATGATAGACTGCATATTACGTTATATTATAAGGCATTTTCAATGATAAACTACGATATATTATAAGGTATTTTCAGTGATACACTGCTTATTACGTTGAATTATAAGGTATTTCCAATGATACAGTGCATATTACATTACATTATAAGGTATTTTCAATGACACACTGCATATTGCGTTATATTAAAAGGTATTTTCAATGATACACTGCATATTACGTTATATTATAAGGTATTTTCAATGATACACTGCATATTACGTTATATTGTAAGGTATTTACAATGATCGACTGCATATTACGTTACATTATAAGGTATTTTCAATGATACACTGCTTATTACGTTGAATTATAAGGTATTTCCAATGATACACTGCATATTACGTTATATTATAAGGTATTTTCAATGATAGACTGCATATTACGTTATATTATAAGGCATTTTCAATGATAAACTACGATATATTATAAGGTATTTTCAGTGATACACTGCTTATTACGTTGAATTATAAGGTATTTCCAATGATACAGTGCATATTACATTACATTATAAGGTATTTTCAATGACACACTGCATATTGCGTTATATTAAAAGGTATTTTCAATGATACACTGCATATTACGTTATATTATAAGGTATTTTCAATGATACACTGCATATTACGTTATATTGTAAGGTATTTACAATGATCGACTGCATATTACGTTACATTATAAGGTATTTTCAATGATACACTGCATATTACGTTGAATTATAAGGTATTTCCAATGATACAGTGCATATTACATTACATTATAAGGTATTTTCAATGATACACTGCATATTACATTATATAATAAGGTATTTGTAATGAGACACTGCATATTACATTCTTTTATAAGGTATTTTGAATGATACACTGCATATTACATTATATTATAAGGTATTTTCAATGATACACTGCATATTACGTTATATTATAAGGTATTTTCAATGATAGACTGCATATTACGTTATATTATAAGGCATTTTCAATGATAAACTACGATATATTATAAGGTATTTTCAATGATACACTGCTTATTACGTTGAATTATAAGGTATTTCCAATGATACAGTGCATATTACATTACATTATAAGGTATTTTCAATGACACACTGCATATTGCGTTATATTAAAAGGTATTTCCAATGATACAGTGCATATTACATTATATTATAAGGTATTTTCAATGATACGCTGCATATTCCGTTATATAATAAGGTATTTTCAAAGATACACTGTATATTACATTATATAGTAAGGTATTTTCAATGATACACTGCATATTGCGTTATATTAAAAGGTATTTTCAAAGATACACTGTATATTACGTTATATTGTAAGGTATTTACAATGATCGACTGCATATGACGTTATTTTATAAGGTATTTTCAATGATACACTGCATATTACATTATTTTATAAGGTATTTTCAATGATACACTGCATATTACATTATTTTATAAGATATTTTCAATGATACACTGCATATTACAATATATTATAAGGTATTTTCAATGATGCACAGCATATTACATTACTTTTTAAAGTATTTTCAATGATAGACTGCATATTACGTTATAGTTTAAGGTATTTTCAATGATAGACTGCATATTACTTTATATTATAAGGTATTTTCAATGATACACTGCATATTACAATACATTATAAGGTATTTTCAATGATACACTGCACATTGCGTTATATTAAAAGGTATTTTCAAAGATACACTGTATATTACATTATATAGTAAGGTATTTACAATGATCGACTGCATATGACGTTATATTATAAGGCATTTTCAATGATAAACTACGATATATTATAAGGTATTTTCAATGATACACTGCTTATTACGTTGAATTATAAAGTATTTTCAATGATAGACTGCATATTACGTTATAGTTTAAGGTATTTTCAATGATAGACTGCATATTACGTTATATTATAAGGTATTTCCAATGATACAGTGCATATTACATTACATTATAAGGTATTTTCAATGATACACTGCATATTACAATATATTATAAGGTATTTTCAATGATTCACTGCATATTACATTACATTATAAGGTATTTTCAATGATTCACTGCATATTCCGTTATATAATAAGGTATTTGTAATGAGACACTGCATATTACATTCTTTTATAAGGTATTTTGAATGATACACTGCATATTACATTATATTATAAGGTATTTTCAATGATACACTGCATATTACGTTATATTATAAGGTATTTTCAATGATAGACTGCATATTACGTTATATTATAAGGCATTTTCAATGATAAACTACGATATATTATAAGGTATTTTCAATGATACACTGCTTATTACGTTGAATTATAAGGTATTTCCAATGATACAGTGCATATTACATTACATTATAAGGTATTTTCAATGATACACTGCATATTACATTATATTATAAGGTATTTTCAATGATACACTGCATATTACGTTATAGTTTAAGGTATTTTCAATGATAGACTGCATATTACGTTATATTATAAGGTATTTTCAATGATACACTGCATATTACAATACATTATAAGGTATTTTCAATGATACACTGCATATTGCGTTATATTAAAAGGTATTTTCAAAGATACACTGTATATTACATTATATAGTAAGGTATTTACAATGATCGACTGCATATGACGTTATTTTATAAGGTATTTTCAATGATACGCTGCATATTCCGTTATATAATAAGGTATTTGAAATGAGACACTGCATATTACATTATTTTATAAGGTATTTTCAATGATACACTGCATATTACAATACATTATAAGGTATTTTCAATGATACACTGCACATTGCGTTATATTAAAAGGTATTTTCAAAGATACACTGTATATTACATTATATAGTAAGGTATTTACAATGATCGACTGCATATGACGTTATATTATAAGGCATTTTCAATGATAAACTACGATATATTATAAGGTATTTTCAATGATACACTGCTTATTACGTTGAATTATAAAGTATTTTCAATGATAGACTGCATATTACGTTATAGTTTAAGGTATTTTCAATGATAGACTGCATATTACGTTATATTATAAGGTATTTCCAATGATACAGTGCATATTACATTACATTATAAGGTATTTTCAATGATTCACTGCATATTACAATATATTATAAGGTATTTTCAATGATTCACTGCATATTACATTACATTATAAGGTATTTTCAATGATTCACTGCATATTCCGTTATATAATAAGGTATTTGTAATGAGACACTGCATATTACATTCTTTTATAAGGTATTTTGAATGATACACTGCATATTACATTATATTATAAGGTATTTTCAATGATACACTGCATATTACGTTATATTATAAGGTATTTTCAATGATAGACTGCATATTACGTTATATTATAAGGCATTTTCAATGATAAACTACGATATATTATAAGGTATTTTCAATGATACACTGCTTATTACGTTGAATTATAAGGTATTTCCAATGATACAGTGCATATTACATTACATTATAAGGTATTTTCAATGATACACTGCATATTACATTATATTATAAGGTATTTTCAATGATACACTGCATATTACGTTATAGTTTAAGGTATTTTCAATGATAGACTGCATATTACGTTATATTATAAGGTATTTTCAATGATACACTGCATATTACAATACATTATAAGGTATTTTCAATGATACACTGCATATTGCGTTATATTAAAAGGTATTTTCAAAGATACACTGTATATTACATTATATAGTAAGGTATTTACAATGATCGACTGCATATGACGTTATTTTATAAGGTATTTTCAATGATACGCTGCATATTCCGTTATATTATAAGGTATTTGAAATGATACACTGCATATTACGTTATATTATAAGGTATTTTCAATGAGACACTGCATATTACATTATTTTATAAGATATTTTCAATGATACACTGCATATTACAATATATTATAAGGTATTTTCAATGATTCACTGCATATTACATTACATTATAAGGTATTTTCAATGATACACTGCATATTCCGTTATATAATAAGGTATTTGTAATGAGACACTGCATATTACATTCTTTTATAAGGTATTTTGAATGATACACTGCATATTACATTATATTATAAGGTATTTTCAATGATACACTGCATATTACGTTATATTATAAGGTATTTTCAATGATAGACCGCATATTACGTTATATTATAAGGCATTTTCAATGATAAACTACGATATATTATAAGGTATTTTCAGTGATACACTGCTTATTACGTTGAATTATAAGGTATTTCCAATGATACAGTGCATATTACATTACATTATAAGGTATTTTCAATGACACACTGCATATTGCGTTATATTAAAAGGTATTTTCAATGATACACTGCATATTACGTTATATTATAAGGTATTTTCAATGATACACTGCATATTACGTTATATTGTAAGGTATTTACAATGATCGACTGCATATTACGTTACATTATAAGGTATTTTCAATGATACACTGCATATTACATTACTTTATAAGGTATTTTCAATGATACACTGCATATTACATTATTTTATAAGATATTTTCAATGATACACTGCATATTACAATATATTATAAGGTATTTTCAATGATACACAGCACATTACATTACTTTATAAAGTATTTTCAATGATACACAGCATATTACATTACTTTATAAAGTATATTCAATGATAGACTGCATATTACGTTATAGTTTAAGGTATTTTCAATGATAGACTAAATATTACAATATATTATAAGGTATTTTCAATGATTCACTGCATATTACATTACATTATAAGGTATTTTCAATGATACACTGCATATTCCGTTATATAATAAGGTATTTGTAATGAGACACTGCATATTACATTCTTTTATAAGGTATTTTGAATGATACACTGCATATTACATTATATTATAAGGTATTTTCAATGATACACTGCATATTACGTTATATTATAAGGTATTTTCAATGATAGACTGCATATTACGTTATATTATAAGGCATTTTCAATGATAAACTACGATATATTATAAGGTATTTTCAGTGATACACTGCTTATTACGTTGAATTATAAGGTATTTCCAATGATACAGTGCATATTACATTACATTATAAGGTATTTTCAATGACACACTGCATATTGCGTTATATTAAAAGGTATTTTCAATGATACACTGCATATTACGTTATAGTTTAAGGTATTTTCAATGATAGACTGCATATTACGTTATATTATAAGGTATTTTCAATGATACACTGCATATTACAATACATTATAAGGTATTTTCAATGATACACTGCATATTGCGTTATATTAAAAGGTATTTTCAAAGATACACTGTATATTACATTATATAGTAAGGTATTTACAATGATCGACTGCATATGACGTTATTTTATAAGGTATTTTCAATGATACGCTGCATATTCCGTTATATAATAAGGTATTTGAAATGAGACACTGCATATTACATTATTTTATAAGGTATTTTCAATGATACACTGCATATTACATTATTTTATAAGATATTTTCAATGATACACTGCATATTACAATATATTATAAGGTATTTTCAATGATTCACTGCATATTACATTACATTATAAGGTATTTTCAATGATACACTGCATATTCCGTTATATAATAAGGTATTTGTAATGAGACACTGCATATTACATTCTTTTATAAGGTATTTTGAATGATAGACTCCATATTACATTATATTATAAGGTATTTTCAATGATACACTGCATATTACGTTATATTATAAGGTATTTTCAATGATAGACCGCATATTACGTTATATTATAAGGCATTTTCAATGATAAACTACGATATATTATAAGGTATTTTCAGTGATACACTGCTTATTACGTTGAATTATAAGGTATTTCCAATGATACAGTGCATATTACATTACATTATAAGGTATTTTCAATGACACACTGCATATTGCGTTATATTAAAAGGTATTTTCAATGATACACTGCATATTACGTTATATTATAAGGTATTTTCAATGATACACTGCATATTACGTTATATTGTAAGGTATTTTCAATGATCGACTGCATATTACGTTACATTATAAGGTATTTTCAATGATACACTGCATATTACATTACTTTATAAGGTATTTTCAATGATACACTGCATATTACATTATTTTATAAGATATTTTCAATGATACACTGCATATTACAATATATTATAAGGTATTTTCAATGATACACAGCACATTACATTACTTTATAAAGTATTTTCAATGATACACAGCATATTACATTACTTTATAAAGTATATTCAATGATAGACTGCATATTACGTTATAGTTTAAGGTATTGTCAATGATAGACTAAATATTACAATATATTATAAGGTATTTTCAATGATTCACTGCATATTACATTACATTATAAGGTATTTTCAATGATACACTGCATATTCCGTTATATAATAAGGTATTTGTAATGAGACACTGCATATTACATTCTTTTATAAGGTATTTTGAATGATACACTGCATATTACATTATATTATAAGGTATTTTCAATGATACACTGCATATTACGTTATATTATAAGGTATTTTCAATGATAGACTGCATATTACGTTATATTATAAGGCATTTTCAATGATAAACTACGATATATTATAAGGTATTTTCAGTGATACACTGCTTATTACGTTGAATTATAAGGTATTTCCAATGATACAGTGCATATTACATTACATTATAAGGTATTTTCAATGATACACTGCATATTGCGTTATATTAAAAGGTATTTTCAATGATACACTGCATATTACGTTATATTATAAGGTATTTTCAATGATACACTGCATATTACGTTATATTGTAAGGTATTTTCAATGATCGACTGCATATTACGTTACATTATAAGGTATTTTCAATGATACACTGCTTATTACGTTGAATTATAAGGTATTTCCAATGATACAGTGCATATTACATTACATTATAAGGTATTTTCAATGATACACTGCATATTACGTTATATAATAAGGTATTTGTAATGAGACACTGCATATTACATTCTTTTATAAGGTATTTTGAATGATACACTGCATATTACATTATATTATAAGGTATTTTCAATGATACACTGCATATTACGTTATATTATAAGGTATTTTCAATGATAGACTGCATATTACGTTATATTATAAGGCATTTTCAATGATAAACTACGATATATTATAAGGTATTTTCAATGATACACTGCTTATTACGTTGAATTATAAGGTATTTCCAATGATGCAGTGCATATTACATTACATTATAAGGTATTTTCAATGACACACTGCATATTGCGTTATATTAAAAGGTATTTCCAATGATACAGTGCATATTACATTATATTATAAGGTATTTTCAATGATACGCTGCATATTCCGTTATATAATAAGGTATTTTCAAAGATACACTGTATATTACATTATATAGTAAGGTATTTTCAATGATACACTGCATATTGCGTTATATTAAAAGGTATTTTCAAAGATACACTGTATATTACGTTATATTGTAAGGTATTTACAATGATCGACTGCATATTACATTATTTTATAAGATATTTTCAATGATACACTGCATATTACAATATATTATAAGGTATTTTCAATGATGCACAGCATATTACATTACTTTTTAAAGTATTTTCAATGATAGACTGCATATTACGTTATAGTTTAAGGTATTTTCAATGATAGACTGCATATTACTTTATATTATAAGGTATTTTCAATGATACACTGCATATTACAATACATTATAAGGTATTTTCAATGATACACTGCACATTGCGTTATATTAAAAGGTATTTTCAAAGATACACTGTATATTACATTATATAGTAAGGTATTTACAATGATCGACTGCATATGACGTTATTTTATAAGGCATTTTCAATGATAAACTACGATATATTATAAGTATTTTCAATGATACACTGCTTATTACGTTGAATTATAAAGTATTTTCAATGATAGACTGCATATTACGTTATATTTTAAGGTATTTTCAATGATAGACTGCATATTACGTTATATTATAAGGTATTTCCAATGATACAGTGCATATTACATTACATTATAAGGTATTTTCAATGATTCACTGCATATTACAATATATTATAAGGTATTTTCAATGATTCACTGCATATTACATTACATTATAAGGTATTTTCAATGATTCACTGCATATTCCGTTATATAATAAGGTATTTGTAATGAGGACACTGCATATTACATTCTTTTATAAGGTATTTTGAATGATACACTGCATATTACATTATATTATAAGGTATTTTCAATGATACACTGCATATTACGTTATATTATAAGGTATTTTCAATGATCGACTGCATATTACGTTATATTATAAGGCATTTTCAATGATAAACTACGATATATTATAAGGTATTTTCAATGATACACTGCTTATTACGTTGAATTATAAGGTATTTCCAATGATACAGTGCATATTACATTACATTATAAGGTATTTTCAATGATACACTGCATATTACATTATATTATAAGGTATTTTCAATGATACACTGCATATTACGTTATAGTTTAAGGTATTTTCAATGATAGACTGCATATTACGTTATATTATAAGGTATTTTCAATGATACACTGCATATTACATTACATTATAAGGTATTTTCAATGATACACTGCATATTGCGTTATATTAAAAGGTATTTTCAAAGATACACTGTATATTACATTATATAGTAAGGTATTTACAATGATCGACTGCATATGACGTTATTTTATAAGGTATTTTCAATGATACGCTGCATATTACGTTATATTATAAGGTATTTTAAATGATACACTGCATATTACATTATTTTATAAGGTATTTTCAATGATACACTGCATATTACATTATTTTATAAGATATTTTCAATGATACACTGCATATTACAATATATTATAAGGTATTTTCAATGATTCACTGCATATTACATTACATTATAAGGTATTTTCAATGATACACTGCATATTCCGTTATATAATAAGGTATTTGTAATGAGACACTGCATATTACATTCTTTTATAAGGTATTTTGAATGATACACTGCATATTACATTATATTATAAGGTATTTTCAATGATACACTGCATATTACGTTATATTATAAGGTATTTTCAATGATAGACCGCATATTACGTTATATTATAAGGCATTTTCAATGATAAACTACGATATATTATAAGGGTATTTTCAGTGATACACTGCTTATTACGTTGAATTATAAGGTATTTCCAATGTTACAGTGCATATTACATTACATTATAAGGTATTTTCAATGACACACTGCATATTGCGTTATATTAAAAGGTATTTTCAATGATACACTGCATATTACGTTATATTATAAGGTATTTTCAATGATACACTGCATATTACGTTATATTGTAAGGTATTTACAATGATCGACTGCATATTACGTTACATTATAAGGTATTTTCAATGATACACTGCATATTACATTACTTTATAAGGTATTTTGAATGATACACTGCATATTACATTATATTATAAGGTATTTTCAATTATACACTGCATATTACGTTATATTATAAGGTATTTTCAATGATACGCTGCATATTCCGTTATATAATAAGGTATTTGTAATGAGAAACTGCATATTACATTATTTTATAAGGTATTTTGAATGATACACTGCATATTACATTACTTTATAAAGTATTTTCAATGATAGACTGCATATTACGTTATAGTTTAAGGTATTTTCAATGATAGACTAAATATTACAATATATTATAAGGTATTTTCAATGATTCACTGCATATTACATTACATTATAAGGTATTTTCAATGATACACAGCATATTCCGTTATATAATAAGGTATTTGTAATGAGACACTGCATATTACATTCTTTTATAAGGTATTTTGAATGATACACTGCATATTACATTATATTATAAGGTATTTTCAATGATACACTGCATATTACGTTATATTATAAGGTATTTTCAATGATAGACTGCATATTACGTTATATTATAAGGCATTTTCAATGATAAACTACGATATATTATAAGGTATTTTCAGTGATACACTGCTTATTACGTTGAATTATAAGGTATTTCCAATGATACAGTGCATATTACATTACATTATAAGGGTATTTTCAATGACACACTGCATATTGCGTTATATTAAAAGGTATTTTCAATGATACACTGCATATTACGTTATATTATAAGGTATTTTCAATGATACACTGCATATTACGTTATATTGTAAGGTATTTTCAATGATCGACTGCATATTACGTTACATTATAAGGTATTTTCAATGATACACTGCATATTACATTACTTTATAAGGTATTTTCAATGATACACTGCATATTACATTATTTTATAAGATATTTTCAATGATACACTGCATATTACAATATATTATAAGGTATTTTCAATGATACACAGCACATTACATTACTTTATAAAGTATTTTCAATGATACACAGCATATTACATTACTTTATAAAGTATATTCAATGATAGACTGCATATTACGTTATAGTTTAAGGTATTTTCAATGATAGACTAAATATTACAATATATTATAAGGTATTTTCAATGATACACTGCATATTACATTATTTTATAAGGTATTTTCAATGATACACTGCATATTCCGTTATATAATAAGGTATTTGTAATGAGACACTGCATATTACATTCTTTTATAAGGTATTTTGAATGATACACTGCATATTACATTATATTATAAGGTATTTTCAATGATACACTGCATATTACGTTATATTATAAGGTATTTTCAATGATAGACTGCATATTACGTTATATTATAAGGCATTTTCAATGATAAACTACGATATATTATAAGGTATTTTCAGTGATACACTGCTTATTACGTTGAATTATAAGGTATTTCCAATGATACAGTGCATATTACATTACATTATAAGGTATTTTCAATGACACACTGCATATTGCGTTATATTAAAAGGTATTTTCAATGATACACTGCATATTACATTATATTATAAGGTATTTTCAATGATACACTGCATATTACGTTATATTGTAAGGTATTTACAATGATCGACTGCATATTACGTTACATTATAAGGTATTTTCAATGATACACTGCATATTACATTACTTTATAAGGTATTTTCAATGATACACTGCATATTACATTATTTTATAAGGTATTTTCAATGATACACTGCATATTACATTATATTATAAGGTATTTTCAATGATACACAGCATATTACATTACTTTATAAAGTATTTTCAATGATACACAGCATATTACATTACTTTATAAAGTATATTCAATGATAGACTGCATATTACGTTATAGTTTAAGGTATTTTCAATGATAGACTAAATATTACAATATATTATAAGGTATTTTCAATGATACACTGCATATTACATTATTTTATAAGGTATTTTCAATGATACACTGCATATTCCGTTATATAATAAGGTATTTGTAATGAGACACTGCATATTACATTCTTTTATAAGGTATTTTGAATGATACACTGCATATTACATTATATTATAAGGTATTTTCAATGATACACTGCATATTACGTTATATTATAAGGTATTTTCAATGATAGACTGCATATTACGTTATATTATAAGGCATTTTCAATGATAAACTACGATATATTATAAGGTATTTTCAGTGATACACTGCTTATTACGTTGAATTATAAGGTATTTCCAATGATACAGTGCATATTACATTACATTATAAGGTATTTTCAATGACACACTGCATATTGCGTTATATTAAAAGGTATTTTCAATGATACACTGCATATTACGTTATATTATAAGGTATTTTCAATGTTACACTGCATATTACGTTATATTGTAAGGTATTTACAATAATCGACTGCATATTACGTTACATTATAAGGTATTTTCAATGATACACTGCTTATTACGTTGAATTATAAGGTATTTCCAATGATACAGTGCATATTACATTACATTATAAGGTATTTTCAATGATACACTGCATATTACATTATATAATAAGGTATTTGTAATGAGACACTGCATATTACATTCTTTTATAAGGTATTTTGAATGATACACTGCATATTACATTATATTATAAGGTATTTTCAATGATACACTGCATATTACGTTATATTATAAGGTATTTTCAATGATAGACTGCATATTACGTTATATTATAAGGCATTTTCAATGATAAACTACGATATATTATAAGGTATTTTCAATGATACACTGCTTATTACGTTGAATTATAAGGTATTTCCAATGATACAGTGCATATTACATTACATTATAAGGTATTTTCAATGACACACTGCATATTGCGTTATATTAAAAGGTATTTCCAATGATACAGTGCATATTACATTATATTATAAGGTATTTTCAATGATACGCTGCATATTCCGTTATATAATAAGGTATTTTCAAAGATACACTGTATATTACATTATATAGTAAGGTATTTTCAATGATACACTGCATATTGCGTTATATTAAAAGGTATTTTCAATGATACACTGTATATTACGTTATATTGTAAGGTATTTTACAATGATCGACTGCATATGACGTTATTTTATAAGGTATTTTCAATGATACACTGCATATTACATTATTTTATAAGGTATTTTCAATGATACACTGCATATTACATTATTTTATAAGATATTTTCAATGATACACTGCATATTCCGTTATATTATAAGGTATTTTTAACAATGATGCACAGCATATTACATTACTTTTTAAAGTATTTTCAATGATAGACTGCATATTACGTTATAGTTTAAGGTATTTTCAATGATAGACTGCATATTACTTTATATTATAAGGTATTTTCAATGATACACTGCATATTACAATACATTATAAGGTATTTTCAATGATACACTGCACATTGCGTTATATTAAAAGGTATTTTCAAAGATACACTGTATATTACATTATATAGTAAGGTATTTACAATGATCGACTGCATATGACGTTATTTTATAAGGCATTTTCAATGATAAACTACGATATATTATAAGGTATTTTCAATGATACACTGCTTATTACGTTGAATTATAAAGTATTTTCAATGATAGACTGCATATACGTTATAGTTTAAGGTATTTTCAATGATAGACTGCATATTACGTTATATTATAAGGTATTTCCAATGATACAGTGCATATTACATTACATTATAAGGTATTTTCAATGATTCACTGCATATTACAATATATTATAAGGTATTTTCAATGATTCACTGCATATTACATTACATTATAAGGTATTTTCAATGATTCACTGCATATTCCGTTATATAATAAGGTATTTGTAATGAGACACTGCATATTACATTCTTTTATAAGGTATTTTGAATGATACACTGCATATTACATTATATTATAAGGTATTTTCAATGATACACTGCATATTACGTTATATTATAAGGTATTTTCAATGATAGACTGCATATTACGTTATATTATAAGGCATTTTCAATGATAAACTACGATATATTATAAGGTATTTTCAATGATACACTGCTTATTACGTTGAATTATAAGGTATTTCCAATGATACAGTGCATATTACATTACATTATAAGGTATTTTCAATGATACACTGCATATTACATTATATTATAAGGTATTTTCAATGATACACTGCATATTACGTTATAGTTTAAGGTATTTTCAATGATACATCTGCATATTTCGTTATATTATAAGGTATTTTCAATGATACACTGCATATTACAATACATTATAAGGTATTTTCAATGATACACTGCATATTGCGTTATATTAAAAGGTATTTTCAAAGATACACTGTATATTACATTATATAGTAAGGTATTTACAATGATCGACTGCATATGACGTTATTTTATAAGGTATTTTCAATGATACGCTGCATATTCCGTTATATAATAAGGTATTTGAAATGAGACACTGCATATTACATTATTTTATAAGGTATTTTCAATGATACACTGCATATTACATTATTTTATAAGATATTTTTCAATGATACACTGCATATTACATTACATTATAAGGTATTTTCAATGATTCACTGCATATTACATTACATTATAAGGTATTTTCAATGATACACTGCATATTCCGTTATATAATAAGGTATTTGTAATGAGACACTGCATATTACATTCTTTTATAAGGTATTTTGAATGATACACTCCATATTACATTATATTATAAGGTATTTCAATGATACACTGCATATTACGTTATATTATAAGGTATTTTCAATGATAGACCGCATATTACGTTATATTATAAGGCATTTTCAATGATACACTGCATATTACAATATATTATAAGGTATTTTCAATGATACACAGCATATTACATTACTTTATAAAGTATTTTCAATGATAGACTGCATAATACGTTATAGTTGAAGGTATGTTCAATGATAGACTGCATATTACGTTATATTATAAGGTATTTTCAATGATACACTGCATATTACAATATATTATAAGGTATTTTCAATGATACACTGCATATTACATTACTTTATAAGTATTTTCAATGATAGACTGCATAATACGTTATAGTTGAAGGTATGTTCAATGATAGACTGCATATTACGTTATATTATAAGGTATTTTTCAATGATACACTGCATATTACATTATATTATAAGGTATTTTCAATGATACACTGCATATTACGTTATATTATAAGGTATTTTCAATGATACACTGCATATTACGTTATATTGTAAGGTATTTACAATGATCGACTGCATATTACGTTATATTATAAGGTATTTTCAATGATACACTGCATATTACATTACTTTATAAGGTATTTTCAATGATACACTGCATAATACATTATTTTATAAGATATTTTCAATGATACACTGCATATTACAATATATTATAAGGTATTTTCAATGATAGACTGCATATTACGTTATATTATAAGGTATTTTCAATGATACACTGCATATTACATTATATTATAAGGTATTTTCAATGATACACTGCATATTACGTTATATTATAAGGTATTTTCAATGATACACTGCATATTACGTTATATTGTAAGGTATTTACAATCATCGACTGCATATGACGTTATTTTATAAGGTATTTTCAATGATACACTGCATATTACATTATTTTATAAGGTATTTTCAATGATACACTGCATATTACATTATTTTATAAGATATTTTCAATGATAAACTGCATATTACAATATATTATAAGGTATTTTCAATGATACACAGCATATTACATTACTTTATAAAGTATTTTCAATGATAGACTGCATATTACGTTATAGTTGAAGGTATTTTCAATGATAGACTGCATATTACGTTATATTATAAGGTATATTCAATGATACACTGCATATTACAATACATTATAAGGTATTTTCAATGATACACTGCATATTGCGTTATATTAAAAGGTATTTTCAAAGATACACTGTATATTACGTTATACTGTAAGGTATTTACAATGATCGACTGCATATTACGTTATATTATAAGGTATTTTGAATGATACACTGCATATTACATTATATTATAAGGTATTTTCAATGATACACTGCATATTACGTTATATTATAAGGTATTTTCAATGATACGCTGCATATTCCGTTATATAATAAGGTATTTGAAATGAGAAACTGCATATTACATTATTTTATAAGGTATTTTCAATGATACACTGCATATTACATTATTTTATAAGATATTTTCAATGATACACTGCATATTACAATATATTATAAGGTATTTTCAATGATTCACTGCATATTAGATTACATTATAAGGTATTTTCAATGATACACTGCATATTCCGTTATATAATAAGGTATTTGTAATGAGACACTGCATATTACATTCTTTTATAAGGTATTTGAATGATACACTGCATATTACATTATATTATAAGGTATTTTCAATGATACACTGCATATTACGTTATATTATAAGGTATTTTTCAATGATAGACTGCATATTACGTTATATTATAAGGTATTTTCAATGATAAACTACGATATATTATAAGGTATTTTCAATGATACACTGTTTATTACGTTGAATTATAGGTATTTCCAATGATACAGTGCATATTACATTACATTATAAGGTATTTTCAATGATACACTGCATATTACATTATTTTATAAGATATTTTCAATGATACACTGCATATTACATTATTTTATAAGATATTTTCTATGATTCACTGCATATTACGTTATATTTTAAGGTATTTTCAATGATACACTGCATATTACGTTTTATTATAAGCTATTTTCAATGATACACTGCATATTACATTATTTTATAAGGTATTTTCAATGACACACTGCATATTACAATATATTATAAGGTATTTTCAATGATACACAGCATATTACATTACTTTATAAAGTATTTTCAATGATAGACTGCATATTACGTTATAGTTTAAGGTATTTTCAATGATAGACTAAATATTACGTTATATTATAAGGTATTTTCAATGATACACTGCATATTACAATATATTATAAGGTATTTTCAATGATACACAGCATATTACATTACTTATAAAGTATTTTCAATGATAGACTGCATAATACCGTTATAGTTGAAGGTATGTTCAATGATAGACTGCATATTACGTTATATTATAAGGTATTTTCAATGATACACTGCATATTACATTATATTATAAGGTATTTTCAATGATACACTGCATATTACGTTATATTATAGGTATTTTCAATGATACACTGCATATTACGTTATATTGTAAGGTATTTACAATGATCGACTGCATATGACGTTATATTATAAGGCATTTTCAATGATAAACTACGATATATTATAAGGTATTTTCAATGATACACTGCTTATTACGTTGAATTATAAAGTATTTTCAATGATAGACTGCATATTACGTTATAGTTTAAGGTATTTTCAATGATAGACTGCATATTACGTTATATTATAAGGTATTTCCAATGATACAGTGCATATTACATTACATTATAAGGTATTTTCAATGATACACTGCATATTACAATATATTATAAGGTATTTTCAATGATTCACTGCATATTACATTACATTATAAGGTATTTTCAATGATTCACTGCATATTCCGTTATATAATAAGGTATTTGTAATGAGACACTGCATATTACATTCTTTTATAAGGTATTTTGAATGATACACTGCATATTACATTATATTATAAGGTATTTTCAATGATACACTGCATATTACGTTATATTATAAGGTATTTTCAATGATAGACTGCATATTACGTTATATTATAAGGCATTTTCAATGATAAACTACGATATATTATAAGGTATTTTCAATGATACACTGCTTATTACGTTGAATTATAAGGTATTTCCAATGATACAGTGCATATTACATTACATTATAAGGTATTTTCAATGATACACTGCATATTACATTATATTATAAGGTATTTTTCAATGATACACTGCATATTACGTTATAGTTTAAGGTATTTTCAATGATAGACTGCATATTACGTTATATTATAAGGGTATTTTCAATGATACACTGCATATTACAATACATTATAAGGTATTTTCAATGATACACTGCATATTGCGTTATATTAAAAGGTATTTTCAAAGATACACTGATATATTACATTATATAGTAAGGTATTTACAATGATCGACTGCATATGACGTTATTTTATAAGGTATTTTCAATGATACGCTGCATATTCCGTTATATAATAAGGTATTTGAAATGAGACACTGCATATTACATTATTTTATAAGGTATTTTCAATGATACACTGCATATTACATTATTTTATAAGATATTTTCAATGATACACTGCATATTACAATATATTATAAGGTATTTTCAATGATTCACTGCATATTACATTACATTATAAGGTATTTTCAATGATACACTGCATATTCCGTTATATAATAAGGTATTTGTAATGAGACACTGCATATTACATTCTTTTATAAGGTATTTTGAATGATACACTCCATATTACATTATATTATAAGGTATTTTCAATGATACACTGCATATTACGTTATATTATAAGGTATTTTCAATGATAGACCGCATATTACGTTATATTATAAGGCATTTTCAATGATACACTGCATATTACAATATATTATAAGGTATTTTTCAATGATACACAGCATATTACATTACTTTATAAAGTATTTTCAATGATAGACTGCATAATACGTTATAGTTGAAGGTATGTTCAATGATAGACTGCATATTACGTTATATTATAAGGTATTTTCAATGATACACTGCATATTACAATATATTATAAGGTATTTTCAATGATACACAGCATATTACATTACTTTATAAAGTATTTTCAATGATAGACTGCATAATACGTTATAGTTGAAGGTATGTTCAATGATAGACTGCATATTACGTTATATTATAAGGTATTTTCAATGATACACTGCATATTACATTATATTATAAGGTATTTTCAATGATACACTGCATATTACGTTATATTATAAGGTATTTTCAATGATACACTGCATATTACGTTATATTGTAAGGTATTTACAATGATCGACTGCATATTACGTTATATTATAAGGTATTTTCAATGATACACTGCATATTACATTACTTTATAAGGTATTTTCAATGATACACTGCATAATACATTATTTTATAAGATATTTTCAATGATACACTGCATATTACAATATATTATAAGGTATTTTCAATGATAGACTGCATATTACGTTATATTATAAGGTATTTTCAATGATACACTGCATATTACATTATATTATAAGGTATTTTCAATGATACACTGCATATTACGTTATATTATAAGGTATTTTCAATGATACACTGCATATTACGTTATATTGTAAGGTATTTACAATCATCGACTGCATATGACGTTATTTTATAAGGTATTTTCAATGATACACTGCATATTACATTATTTTATAAGGTATTTTCAATGATACACTGCATATTACATTATTTTATAAGATATTTTCAATGATAAACTGCATATTACAATATATTATAAGGTATTTTCAATGATACACAGCATATTACATTACTTTATAAAGTATTTTCAATGATAGACTGCATATTACGTTATAGTTGAAGGTATTTTCAATGATAGACTGCATATTACGTTATATTATAAGGTATATTCAATGATACACTGCATATTACAATACATTATAAGGTATTTTCAATGATACACTGCATATTGCGTTATATTAAAAGGTATTTTCAAAGATACACTGTATATTACGTTATACTGTAAGGTATTTACAATGATCGACTGCATATTACGTGATATTATAAGGTTATTTTGAATGATACACTGCATATTACATTATATTATAAGGTATTTTCAATGATACACTGCATATTACGTTATATTATAAGGTATTTTCAATGATACGCTGCATATTCCGTTATATAATAAGGTATTTGAAATGAGAAACTGCATATTACATTATTTATAAGGTATTTTCAATGATACACTGCATATTACATTATTTTATAAGGTATTTTCAATGATACACTGCATATTACAATATATTATAAGGTATTTTCAATGATTCACTGCATATTAGATTACATTATAAGGTATTTTCAATGATACACTGCATATTCCGTTATATAATAAGGTATTTGTAATGAGACACTGCATATTACATTCTTTTATAAGGTATTTTGAATGATACACTGCATATTACATTATATTATAAGGTATTTTCAATGATACACTGCATATTACGTTATATTATAAGGTATTTTCAATGATAGACTGCATATTACGTTATATTATAAGGCATTTTCAATGATAAACTACGATATATTATAAGGTATTTTCAATGATACACTGTTTATTACGTTGAATTATAAGGTATTTCCAATGATACAGTGCATATTACATTACATTATAAGGTATTTTCAATGATACACGGCATATTACATTATTTTATAAGATATTTTCAATGATACACTGCATATTACAATATATTATAAGGTATTTTCTATGATTCACTGCATATTACGTTATATTTTAAGGTATTTTCAATGATACGCTGCATATTCCGTTATATAATAAGGTATTTTCAATGATACACTGCATATTACATTATTTTATAAGATATTTTCAATGACACACTGCATATTACAATATATTATAAGGTATTTTCAATGATACACAGCATATTACATTACTTTATAAAGTATTTTCAATGATAGACTGCATATTACGTTATAGTTTAAGGTATTTTCAATGATAGACTAAATATTACGTTATATTATAAGGTATTTTCAATGATACACTGCATATTACAATATATTATAAGGTATTTTCAATGATACACAGCATATTACATTACTTTATAAAGTATTTTCAATGATAGACTGCATAATACGTTATAGTTGAAGGTATGTTCAATGATAGACTGCATATTACGTTATATTATAAGGTATTTTCAATGATACACTGCATATTACATTATATTATAAGGTATTTTCAATGATACACTGCATATTACGTTATATTATAAGGTATTTTCAATGATACACTGCATATTACGTTATATTGTAAGGTATTTACAATGATCGACTGCATATTACGTTATATTATAAGGTATTTTCAATGATACACTGCATATTACATTACTTTATAAGGTATTTTCAATGGTACACTGCATAATACATTATTTTATAAGATATTTTCAATGATACACTGCATATTACAATATATTATAAGGTATGTTCAATGATAGACTGCATATTACGTTATATAATAAGGTATTTTCAATGATACACTGCATATTACATTATATTATAAGGTATTTTCAATGATACACTGCATATTACGTTATATTATAAGGTATTTTCAATGATACACTGCATATTACGTTATATTGTAAGGTATTTACAATCATCGACTGCATATGACGTTATTTTATAAGGTATTTTCAATGATAGACTGCATATTACGTTATATTATAAGGTATATTCAATGATACACTGCATATTACAATACATTATAAGGTATTTTCAATGATACACTGCATATTGCGTTATATTAAAAGGTATTTTCAAAGATACACTGTATATTACGTTATACTGTAAGGTATTTACAATGATCGACTGCATATTACGTTATATTATAAGGTATTTTGAATGATACACTGCATATTACATTATATTATAAGGTATTTTCAATGATACACTGCATATTACGTTATATTATAAGGTATTTTCAATGATACGCTGCATATTCCGTTATATAATAAGGTATTTGAAATGAGAAACTGCATATTACATTATTTTATAAGGTATTTTCAATGATACACTGCATATTACATTATTTTATAAGATATTTTCAATGATACACTGCATATTACAATATATTATAAGGTATTTTCAATGATTCACTGCATATTAGATTACATTATAAGGTATTTTCAATGATACACTGCATATTCCGTTATATAATAAGGTATTTGTAATGAGACACTGCATATTACATTCTTTTATAAGGTATTTTGAATGATACACTGCATATTACATTATATTATAAGGTATTTTCAATGATACACTGCATATTACGTTATATTATAAGGTATTTTCAATGATACACTGCATATTACGTTATATTATAAGGCATTTTCAATGATAAACTACGATATATTATAAGGTATTTTCAATGATACACTGTTTATTACGTTGAATTATAAGGTATTTCCAATGATACAGTGCATATTACATTACATTATAAGGTATTTTCAATGATACACGGCATATTACATTATATTATAAGGTATTTTCAATGATACACTGCATATTACGTTATATTATAAGGTATTTTCAATGATACACTGCATATTACGTTATATTGTAAGGTATTTACAATGATCGACTGCATATTACGTTATATTATAAGGTATTTTCAATGATACACTGCATATTACATTACTTTATAAGGTATTTTCAATGATACACTGCATATTACATTATTTTATAAGATATTTTCAATGATACACTGCATATTACAATATATTATAAGGTATTTTCAATGATACACAGCATGTTACATAACTTTATAAAGTATTTTCAATGATAGACTGCATATTACGTTATAGTTTAAGGTATTTTCAATGATAGACTGCATATTACGTTATATTATAAGGTAGTTTCAAATGATACACTGCATATTACATTACATTATAAGGTATTTTCAATGATACGCTGCATATTCCGTTATATAATAAGGTATTTGAAATGAGACACAGCATATTACATTATTTTATAAGGTATTTTCAATGATACACTGCATATTACGTTATATTGTAAGGTATTTACAATGATCGTCTGCATATTACATTACATTATAAGGTATTTTCAATGATACACTGCATATTGCGTTATATTAAAAGGTATTTTCAAAGATACACTGTATATTACGTTATGTTGTAAGGTATTTACAATGATCAACTGCATATGACGTTATTTTATAAGGTATTTTCAATGATACACTGCATATTACATTATTTTATAAGATATTTTCAATGATACACTGCATATTACAATATATTATAAGGTATTTTCAATGATACACAGCATATTACATTACTTTATAAAGTATTTTCAATGATAGACTGCATATTACGTTATAGTTTAAGGTATTTTCAATGATAGACTGCATATTACGTTATATTATAAGGTATTTTCAATGATACACTGCATATTACAATACATTATAAGGTATTTTCAATGATACACTGCATATTGCGTTATATTAAAAGGTATTTTCAAAGATACACTGTATATTACGTTATACTGTAAGGTATTTACAATGATCGACTGCATATTACGTGATATTATAAGGTATTTTGAATGATACACTGCATATTACATTATATTATAAGGTATTTTCAATGATACACTGCATATTACGTTATATTATAAGGTATTTTCAATGATACGCTGCATATTCCGATATCTAATAAGGTATTTGAAATGAGAAACTGCATATTACATTATTTTATAAGGTATTTTCAATGATACACTGCATATTACATTATTTTATAAGATATTTTCAATGATACACTGCATATTACAATATATTATAAGGTATTTTCAATGATTCACTGCATATTAGATTACATTATAAGGTATTTTCAATGATACACTGCATATTCCGTTATATAATAAGGTATTTGTAATGAGACACTGCATATTACATTCTTTTATAAGGTATTTTGAATGATACACTGCATATTACATTATATTATAAGGTATTTTCAATGATACACTGCATATTACGTTATATTATAAGGTATTTTCAATGATACAGTGCATATTACATTACATTATAAGGTATTTTCAATGATACACGGCATATTACATTATATTATAAGGTATTTTCAATGATACACTGCATATTACGTTATATTATAAGGTATTTTCAATGATACACTGCATATTACGTTATATTGTAAGGTATTTACAATGATACACTGCATATTACATTACTTTATAAGGTATTTTCAATGATACACTGCATATTACATTATTTTATAAGATATTTTCAATGATACACTGCATATTACAATATATTATAAGGTATTTTCAATGATACACAGCATGTTACATTACTTTATAAAGTATTTTCAATGATAGACTGCATATTACGTTATAGTTTAAGGTATTTTCAATGATAGACTGCATATTACGTTATATTATAAGGTAGTTTCAAATGATACACTGCATATTACATTACATTATAAGGTATTTTCAATGATACGCTGCATATTCCGTTATATAATAAGGTATTTGAAATGAGACACAGCATATTACATTATTTTATAAGGTATTTTCAATGATACACTGCATATTACGTTATATTGTAAGGTATTTACAATGATCGTCTGCATATTACATTACATTATAAGGTATTTTCAATGATACACTGCATATTGCGTTATATTAAAAGGTATTTTCAAAGATACACTGTATATTACGTTATATTGTAAGGTATTTACAATGATCGACTGCATATGACGTTATTTTATAAGGTATTTTCAATGATACACTGCATATTACATTATTTTATAAGATATTTTCAATGATACACTGCATATTACAATATATTATAAGGTATTTTCAATGATACACAGCATATTACATTACTTTATAAAGTATTTTCAATGATAGACTGCATATTACGTTATAGTTTAAGGTATTTTCAATGATAGACTGCATATTACGTTATATTATAAGGTATTTTCAATGATACACTGCATATTACAATACATTATAAGGTATTTTGAATGATACACTGCATATTGCGTTACATTATAAGGTATTTTCAATGATACACTGCATATTGCGATATATTAAAAGGTATTTTCAATGATACACAGCATATTACATTACTTTATAAAGTATTTTCAATGATAGACTGCATATTACGTTATAGTTTAAGGTATTTTCAATGATAGACTGCATATTACGTTATATTATAAGGTATTTCCAACGATACACTGCATATTACATTATATTATAAGGTATTTTCAATGATACACTGCATATTACGTTATATTATAAGGTATTTTCAATGATACACTGCATTTTAAGTTATATTGTAAGGTATTTACAATGATCGACTGCATATTACGTTTATTATAAGGTATTTTCAATGATACACTGCATATTACATTACTTTATAAGGTATTTTCAATGATACACTGCATATTACATTATTTTATAAGATATTTTCAATGATACACTGCATATTACAATATATTATAAGGTATTTTCAATGATACACAGCATATTACATTACTTTATAAAGTATTTTCAATGATAGACTGCATATTACCTTATAGTTTAAGGTATTTTCAATGATAGACTGCATATTACGTTATATTATAAGGTATTTTCAATGATACACTGCATATTACGTTATATTATAAGGTATTTTCAATGATACACTGCATATTACGTTATATTGTAAGGTATTTACAATGATCGACTGCATATTACGTTATATTATGAGGTATTTTCAATGATACACTGCATATTACATTACTTTATAAGGTATTTTCAATGATACACTGCATATTACATTACATTATAAGGTATTTTCAATGATACACTGCATATTGCGATATATTAAAAGGTATTTTCAAAGATACACTGTATATTACGTTATACTGTAAGGTATTTACAATGATCGACTGCATATGACGTTATATTATAAGGTATTTTCAATGATACACTGCATATTACATTATTTTATAAGGTACTTTCAATGATACACTGCATATTACAATATATTATAAGGTATTTTCAATGATACACAGCATATTACATTACTTTATAATGTATTTTCAATGATACACTGCATATTACAATATATTATAAGGTATTTTCAATGATACACAGCATATTACATTACTTTATAAAGTATTTTCAATGTTAGACTGCATATTACCTTATAGTTTAAGGTATTTTCAATGATAGACTGCATATTACGTTATATTATAAGGTATTTTCAATGATACACTGCATATTACGTTATATTATAAGGTATTTTCAATGATACACTGCATATTACGTTATATTGTAAGGTATTTACAATGATCGACTGCATATTACGTTATATTATAAGGTATTTTCAATGATACACAGCATATTACATTACTTTATAAAGTATTTTCAATGATAGACTCCATATTACGTTATAGTTTAAGGTATTTTCAATGATAGACTGCATATTACGTTATATTATAAGGTATTTTCAATGATACACTGCATATTACGTTATATTATAAGGTATTTTCAATGATACACTGCATATTACGTTATATTGTAAGGTATTTACAATGATCGACTGCATATTACGTTATATTATGAGGTATTTTCAATGATACACTGCATATTACATTACTTTATAAGGTATTTTCAATGATACACTGCATATTACATTACATTATAAGGTATTTTCAATGATACACTGCATATTGCGATATATTAAAAGGTATTTTCAAAGATACACTGTATATTACGTTATACTGTAAGGTATTTACAATGATCGACTGCATATGACGTTATATTATAAGGTATTTTCAATGATACACTGCATATTACATTATTTTATAAGGTACTTTCAATGATACACTGCATATTACAATATATTATAAGGTATTTTCAATGATACACAGCATATTACATTACTTTATAATGTATTTTCAATGATAGACTGCATATTACGTTATAGTTTAAGGTATTTTCAATGATAGACTGCATATTACGTTATATTATAAGGTATTTTCAATGATACACTGCATATTACAATACATTATAATGTATTTTCAATGATACAATGCATATTACATTACATTATAAGGTATTTTCAATGATACACTGCATATTACATTATTTTATAAGATATTTTCAATGATACACTGCATATTACAATATATTATAAGGTATTTTCAATGATACACAGCATATTACATTACTTTATAAAGTATTTTCAATGATAGACTGCATATTACGTTATAGTTTAAGGTATTTTCAATGATAGACTGCATATTACGTTATATTATAAGGTATTTTCAATGATACACTGCATATTACAATACATTATAAGGTATTTTCAATGATACACTGCATATTGCGTTACATTATAAGGTATTTTCAATGATACACTGCATATTGCGATATATTAAAAGGTATTTTCAAAGATACACTGTATATTACGTTATACTGTAAGGTATTTACAATGATCGACTGCATATGACGTTATATTATAAGGTATTTTCAATGATACACTGCATATTACATTATTTTATAAGGTATTTTCAATGATACACTGCATATTACGTTATATTATAAGGTATTTTCTATGATTCACGGCATATTACGTTATATTTTAAGGTATTTTCAATGATACACAGCGTCTTACGTTATACTATAAGGTATTTACAATGATACGCTGCATATTCCGTTATATAATAAGGTATTTTCAATGATACACTGCATATTACATTATTTTATAAGATATTTTCAATGATACACTGCATATTACAATATATTATAAGGTATTTTCAATGATACACAGCATATTACATTACTTTATAAAGTATTTTCAATGATAGACTGCATATTACGTTATAGTTTAAGGTATTTTCAATGATAGACTGCATATTACGTTATATTATAAGGTATTTCCAATGATACACTGCATATTACATTATATTATAAGGTATTTTCAATGATACACTGCATATTACGTTATATTATAAGGTATTTGCAATGATACACTGCATTTTACGTTATATTGTAAGGTATTTACAATGATCGACAGCATATTACGTTTATTATAAGGTATTTTCAATGACACACTGCATATTACATTACTTTATAAGGTATTTTCAATGATACACTGCATAATACATTATTTTATAAGATATTTTCAATGATACACTGCATATTACAATATATTATAAGGTATTTTCTATGATTCACTGCATATTACGTTATATTTTAAGGTATTTTCAATGATACGCTGCATATTCCGTTATATAATAAGGTATTTTCAATGATACACTGCATATTACATTACTTTATAAGGTATTTTCAATGATACACTGCATATTACATTATTTTATAAGATATTTTCAATGATACACTGCATATTACAATATATTTTAAGGTATTTTCAATGATACACAGCATATTACATTACTTTATAAAGTATTTTCAATGATAGACTGCATATTACCTTATAGTTTAAGGTATTTTCAATGATAGACTGCATATTACGTTATATTATAAGGTATTTTCAATGATACACTGCATATTACGTTATATTATAAGGTATTTTCAATGATACACTGCATATTACATTATATTGTAAGGTATTTACAATGATCGACTGCATATTACGTTATATTATAAGGTATTTTCAATGATACACAGCATATTACATTACTTTATAAAGTATTTTCAATGATAGACTGCATATTACGTTATAGTTTAAGGTATTTTCAATGATAGACTGCATATTACGTTATATTATAAGGTATTTTCAATGATACACTGCATATTACGTTATATTATAAGGTATTTTCAATGATACACTGCATATTACGTTATATTGTAAGGTATTTACAATGATCGACTGCATATTACGTTATATTATGAGGTATTTTCAATGATACACTGCATATTACATTACTTTATATGGTATTTTCAATGATACACTGCATATTACATTACATTATAAGGTATTTTCAATGATACACAGCATATTACATTACTTTATAAAGTATTTTCAATGATAGACTGCATATTACGTTATAGTTTAAGGTATTTTCAATGATAGACTGCATATTACGTTATATTATAAGGTATTTTCAATGATACACTGCATATTACAATACATTATAAGGTATTTTCAATGATACACTGCATATTACATTACATTATAAGGTATTTTCAATGATACACTGCATATTGCGATATATTAAAAGGTATTTTCAAAGATACACTGTATATTACGTTATACTGTAAGGTATTTACAATGATCGACTGCATATGACGTTATATTATAAGGTATTTTCAATGATACACTGCATATTACATTATTTTATAAGGTATTTTCAATGATACACTGCATATTACAATATATTATAAGGTATTTTCAATGATACACAGCATATTACATTACTTTATAATGTATTTTCAATGATAGACTGCATATTACGTTATAGTTTAAGGTATTTTCAATGATACACTGCATATTACATTATTTTATAAGATATTTTCAATGATAAACTGCATATTACAATATATTATAAGGTATTTTCAATGATACAATGCATATTACATTACATTATAAGGTATTTTCAATGATACACTGCATATTACATTATTTTATAAGATATTTTCAATGATACACTGCATATTACAATATATTATAAGGTATTTTCAATGATACACAGCATATTACATTACTTTATAAAGTATTTTCAATGATAGACTGCATATTACCTTATAGTTTAAGGTATTTTCAATGATAGACTGCATATTACGTTATATTATAAGGTATTTTCAATGATACACTGCATATTACATTACATTATAAGGTATTTTCAATGATACACTGCATATTGCGTTATATTAAAAGGTATTTTCAAAGATACACTGTATATTACGTTATACTGTAAGGTATTTACAATGATCGACTGCATATGACGTTATATTATAAGGTATTTTCAATGATACACTGCATATTACATTATTTTATAAGGTATTTTCAATGATACACTGCATATTACATTATTTTATAAGATATTTTCAATGATACACTGCATATTACAATATATTATAAGGTATTTTCAATGATACACAGCATATTACATTACTTTATAATGTATTTTCAATGATAGACTGCATATTACGTTATAGTTTAAGGTATTTTCAATGATAGACTGCATATTACGTTATATTATAAGGTATTTTCAATGATACACTGCATATTCCGTTATATAATAAGGTATTTGTAATGAGACACTGCATATTACATTCTTTTATAAGGTATTTTGAATGATACACTGCATATTACATTATATTACAAGGTATTTTCAATGATACACTGCATATTACGTTATATTATAAGGTATTTTCAATGATAGACTGCATATTACGTTATATTATAAGGCATTTTCAATGATAAACTACGATATATTATAAGGTATTTTCAATGATACACTGTTTATTACGTTGAATTATAAGGTATTTCCAATGATACAGTGCATATTACATTACATTATAAGGTATTTTCAATGATACACTGCATATTACATTATATTGTAAGGTATTTTCAATGATACACTGCATATTACGTTATATTATAAGGTATTTTCAATGATACACTGCATATTACGTTATATTGTAAGGTATTTACAATGATCGACTGCATATTACGTTATATTATAAGGTATTTTCAATGATACACTGCATATTACATTACTTTATAAGGTATTTTCAATGATACACTGCATATTACATTATTTTATAAGATATTTTCAATGATACACTGCATATTACAATATATTATAAGGTATTTTCAATGATACACAGCATGTTACATTACTTTATAAAGTATTTTCAATGATAGACTGCATATTACGTTATAGTTTAAGGTATTTTCAATGATAGACTGCATATTACGTTATATTATAAGGTAGTTTCAAATGATACACTGCATATTACATTACATTATAAGGTATTTTCAATGATACGCTGCATATTCCGTTATATAATAAGGTATTTGAAATGAGACACAGCATATTACATTATTTTATAAGGTATTTTCAATGATACACTGCATATTGCGTTATATTAAAAGGTATTTTCAAAGATACACTGTATATTACGTTATATTGTAAGGTATTTACAATGATCGACTGCATATGACGTTATTTTATAAGGTATTTTCAATGATACACTGCATATTACATTATTTTATAAGGTATTTTCAATGATACACTGCATATTACAATATATTATAAGGTATTTTCAATGATACACAGCATATTACATTACTTTATAAAGTATTTTCAATGATAGACTGCATATTACGTTATAGTTTAAGGTATTTTCAATGATAGACTGCATATTACGTTATATTGTAAGGTATTTACAATGATCGTCTGCATATTACATTACATTATAAGGTATTTTCAATGATACACTGCATATTGCGTTATATTAAAAGGTATTTTCAAAGATACACTGTATATTACGTTATATTGTAAGGTATTTACAATGATCGACTGCATATGACGTTATTTTATAAGGTATTTTCAATGATACACTGCATATTACATTATTTTATAAGATATTTTCAATGATACACTGCATATTACAATATATTATAAGGTATTTTCAATGATACACAGCATATTACATTACTTTATAAAGTATTTTCAATGATAGACTGCATATTACGTTATAGTTTAAGGTATTTTCAATGATAGACTGCATATTACGTTATATTATAAGGTATTTTCAATGATACACTGCATATTACAATACATTATAAGGTATTTTCAATGATACACTGCATATTGCGTTACATTATAAGGTATTTTCAATGATACACTGCATATTGCGTTACATTATAAGGTATTTTCAATGATACACTGCATATTGCGATATATTAAAAGGTATTTTCAAAGATACACTGTATATTACGTTATACTGTAAGGTATTTACAATGATCGACTGCATATGACGTTATATTATAAGGTATTATCAATGATACACTGCATATAACATTATTTTATAAGGTATTTTCAATGATTCACTGCATATTACGTTATATTATAAGGTATTTTCTATGATTCACGGCATATTACGTTATATTTTAAGGTATTTTCAATGATACACTGCGTCTTACGTTATACTATAAGGTATTTTCAATGATACGCTGCATATTCCGTTATATAATAAGGTATTTTCAATGATACACTGCATATTACATTATTTTATAAGATATTTTCAATGATACACTGCATATTACAATATATTATAAGGTATTTTCAATGATACACAGCATATTACATTACTTTATAAAGTATTTTCAATGATAGACTGCATATTACGTTATAGTTTAAGGTATTTTCAATGATAGACTGCATATTACGTTATATTATAAGGTATTTCCAATGATACACTGCATATTACATTATATTATAAGGTATTTTCAATGATACACTGCATATTACGTTATATTATAAGGTATTTTCAATGATACACTGCATTTTACGTTATATTGTAAGGTATTTACAATGATCGACTGCATATTACGTTATATTATAAGGTATTTTCAATGATACACTGCATATTACATTATTTCATTAGGTATTTTCAATGATACACTGCATATTACATTATTTTATAAGATATTTTCAATGATACACTGCATATTACAATATATTATAAGGTATTTTCAATGATACACAGCATATTACATTACTTTATAATGTATTTTCAATGATAGACTGCATATTACGTTATAGTTTAAGGTATTTTCAATGATAGACTGCATATTACGTTATATTATAAGGTATTTTCAATGATACACTGCATATTACGTTATATTATAAGGTATTTTCAATGATCGACTGCATATTACGTTATATTATGAGGTATTTTCAATGATACACTGCATATTACATTACTTTATAAGGTATTTTCAATTATACACTGCATATTACATTATTTTATAAGATATTTTCAATGATACACTGCATATTACAATATATTATAAGGTATTTTCAATGATACACAGCATGTTACATTACTTTATAAAGTATTTTCAATGATAGACTGCATATTACGTTATAGTTTAAGGTATTTTCAATGATACACTGCATATTACGTTATATTGTAAGGTATTTACAATGATCGTCTGCATATTACATTACATTATAAGGTATTTTCAATGATACACTGCATATTCCGTTATATAATAAGGTATTTGTAATGAGACACTGCATATTACATTCTTTTATAAGGTATTTTGAATGATACACTGCATATTACATTATATTACAAGGTATTTTCAATGATACACTGCATATTACGTTATATTATAAGGTATTTTCAATGATAGACTGCATATTACGTTATATTATAAGGCATTTTCAATGATAAACTACGATATATTATAAGGTATTTTCAATGATACACTGTTTATTACGTTGAATTATAAGGTATTTCCAATGATACAGTGCATATTACATTACATTATAAGGTATTTTCAATGATACACTGCATATTACATTATATTGTAAGGTATTTTCAATGATACACTGCATATTACGTTATATTATAAGGTATTTTCAATGATACACTGCATATTACGTTATATTGTAAGGTATTTACAATGATCGACTGCATATTACGTTATATTATAAGGTATTTTCAATGATACACTGCATATTACATTACTTTATAAGGTATTTTCAATGATACACTGCATATTACATTATTTTATAAGATATTTTCAATGATACACTGCATATTACAATATATTATAAGGTATTTTCAATGATACACAGCATGTTACATTACTTTATAAAGTATTTTCAATGATAGACTGCATATTACGTTATAGTTTAAGGTATTTTCAATGATAGACTGCATATTACGTTATATTATAAGGTAGTTTCAAATGATACACTGCATATTACATTACATTATAAGGTATTTTCAATGATACGCTGCATATTCCGTTATATAATAAGGTATTTGAAATGAGACACAGCATATTACATTATTTTATAAGGTATTTTCAATGATACACTGCATATTGCGTTATATTAAAAGGTATTTTCAAAGATACACTGTATATTACGTTATGTTGTAAGGTATTTACAATGATCGACTGCATATGACGTTATTTTATAAGGTATTTTCAATGATACACTGCATATTACATTATTTTATAAGATATTTTCAATGATACACTGCATATTACAATATATTATAAGGTATTTTCAATGATACACAGCATATTACATTACTTTATAAAGTATTTTCAATGATAGACTGCATATTACGTTATAGTTTAAGGTATTTTCAATGATAGACTGCATATTACGTTATATTGTAAGGTATTTACAATGATCGTCTGCATATTACATTACATTATAAGGTATTTTCAATGATACACTGCATATTGCGTTATATTAAAAGGTATTTTCAAAGATACACTGTATATTACGTTATATTGTAAGGTATTTACAATGATCGACTGCATATGACGTTATTTTATAAGGTATTTTCAATGATACACTGCATATTACATTATTTTATAAGATATTTTCAATGATACACTGCATATTACAATATATTATAAGGTATTTTCAATGATACACAGCATATTACATTACTTTATAAAGTATTTTCAATGATAGACTGCATATTACGTTATAGTTTAAGGTATTTTCAATGATAGACTGCATATTACGTTATATTATAAGGTATTTTCAATGATACACTGCATATTACAATACATTATAAGGTATTTTCAATGATACACTGCATATTGCGTTACATTATAAGGTATTTTCAATGATACACTGCATATTGCGATATATTAAAAGGTATTTTCAAAGATACACTGTATATTACGTTATACTGTAAGGTATTTACAATGATCGACTGCATATGACGTTATATTATAAGGTATTATCAATGATACACTGCATATAACATTATTTTATAAGGTATTTTCAATGATACACTGCATATTACGTTATATTATAAGGTATTTTCTATGATTCACGGCATATTACGTTATATTTTAAGGTATTTTCAATGATACACTGCGTCTTACGTTATACTATAAGGTATTTTCAATGATACGCTGCATATTCCGTTATATAATAAGGTATTTTCAATGATACACTGCATATTACATTATTTTATAAGATATTTTCAATGATACACTGCATATTACAATATATTATAAGGTATTTTCAATGATACACAGCATATTACATTACTTTATAAAGTATTTTCAATGATAGACTGCATATTACGTTATAGTTTAAGGTATTTTCAATGATAGACTGCATATTACGTTATATTATAAGGTATTTCCAATGATACACTGCATATTACATTATATTATAAGGTATTTTCAATGATACACTGCATATTACGTTATATTATAAGGTATTTTCAATGATACACTGCATTTTACGTTATATTGTAAGGTATTTACAATGATCGACTGCATATTACGTTATATTATAAGGTATTTTCAATGATACACTGCATATTACATAACTTTATAAGGTAGTTTCAATGATACACTGCATAATACATTATTTTATAAGATATTTTCAATGATACACTGCATATTACAATATATTATAAGGTATTTTCTATGATTCACTGCATATTACGTTATATTTTAAGGTATTTTCAATGATACGCTGCATATTCCGTTATATAATAAGGTATTTTCAATGATACACTGCATATTACATTATTTTATAAGATATTTTCAATGATACACTGCATATTACAATATATTATAAGGTATTTTCAATGATACACAGCATATTACATTACTTTATAAAGTATTTTCAATGATAGACTGCATATAACGTTATAGTTTAAGGTATTTTCAATGATAGACTGCATATTACGTTATATTATAAGGTATTTTCAATGATACAGTTCATATTACATTACATTATAAGGTATT
Source organism: Lasioglossum lativentre (assembly GCA_916610255.1). Lineage (NCBI taxonomy): Eukaryota > Metazoa > Arthropoda > Insecta > Hymenoptera > Halictidae > Lasioglossum > Lasioglossum lativentre. Next base: position 65,786 of record CAKAJI010000500.1, read on the forward strand.
TTCAATGATACACTGCATATTACATTACTTTATAAAGTATTTTCAATGATACACTGCATATTACATTATTTTATAAGATATTTTCAATGATACACTGCATATTACAATATATTATAAGGTATTTTCAATGATACACTGCATATTACATTACTTTATAAGGTATTTTCAATGATACACTGCATATTACATTATTTTATAAGATATTTTCAATGATACACTGCATATTACAATATATTATAAGGTATTTTCAATGATACACAGCATATTACATTACTTTATAAAGTATTTTCAATGATAGACTGCATATTACCTTATAGTTTAAGGTATTTTCAATGATAGACTGCATATTACGTTTTATTATAAGGTATTTTCAATGATACACTGCATATTACGTTATATTATAAGGTATTTTCAATGATACACTGCATATTACGTTATATTGTAAGGTATTTACAATGATCGACTGCATATTACGTTATATTATAAGGTATTTTCAATGATACACAGCATATTACATTACTTTATAAAGTATTTTCAATGATAGACTGCATATTACGTTATAGTTTAAGGTATTTTCAATGATAGACTGCATATTACGTTATATTATAAGGTATTTTCAATGATACACTGCATATTACGTTATATTATAAGGTATTTTCAATGATACACTGCATATTACGTTATATTGTAAGGTATTTACAATGATCGACTGCATATTACGTTATATTATGAGGTATTTTCAATGATACACTGCATATTACATTACTTTATAAGGTATTTTCAATGATACACTGCATAATACATTACATTATAAGGTATTTTCAATGATACACTGCATATTGCGATATATTAAAAGGTATTTTCAAAGATACACTGTATATTACGTTATACTGTAAGGTATTTACAATGATCGACTGCATATGACGTTATATTATAAGGTATTTTCAATGATACACTGCATATTACATTATTTTATAAGATATTTTCAATGATACACTGCATATTACAATATATTATAAGGTATTTTCAATGATACACAGCATATTACATTACTTTATAATGTATTTTCAATGATAGACTGCATATTACGTTATAGTTTAAGGTATTTTCAATGATACACTGCATATTACATTATTTTATAAGATATTTTCAATGATAAACTGCATATTACAATATATTATAATGTATTTTCAATGATACAATGCATATTACATTACATTATAAGGTATTTTCAATGATACACTGCATATTACATTATTTTATAAGATATTTTCAATGATACACTGCATATTACAATATATTATAAGGTATTTTCAATGATACACAGCATATTACATTACTTTATAAAGTATTTTCAATGATAGACTGCATATTACCTTATAGTTTAAGGTATTTTCAATGATAGACTGCATATTACGTTATATTATAAGGTATTTTCAATGATACACTGCATATTACATTACATTATATGGTATTTTCAATGATACACTGCATATTGCGTTATATTAAAAGGTATTTTCAAAGATACACTGTATATTACGTTATACTGTAAGGTATTTACAATGATCGACTGCATATGACGTTATATTATAAGGTATTTTCAATGATACACTGCATATTACATTATTTTATAAGGTATTTTCAATGATACACTGCATATTACATTATTTTATAAGGTATTTTCAATGATACACTGCATATTACAATATATTATAAGGTATTTTCAATGATACACAGCATATTACATTACTTTATAATGTATTTTCAATGATAGACTGCATATTACGTTATAGTTTAAGGTATTTTCAATGATAGACTGCATATTACGTTATATTATAAGGTATTTTCAATGATACACTGCATATTACATTACATTATAAGGTATTTTCAATGATACACTGCATATTGCGTTATATTAAAAGGTATTTTCAAAGATACACTGTATATTACGTTATACTGTAAGGTATTTACAATGATCGACTGCATATGACGTTATATTATAAGGTATTTTCAATGATACACTGCATATTACATTATTTTATAAGGTATTTTCAATGATACACTGCATATTACATTATTTTATAAGATATTTTCAATGATACACTGCATATTACAATATATTATAAGGTATTTTCAATGATACACAGCATATTACATTACTTTATAAAGTATTTTCAATGATAGACTGCATATTACCTTATAGTTTAAGGTATTTTCAATGATAGACTGCATATTACGTTATATTATAAGGTATTTTCAATGATACACTGCATATTACGTTATATTATAAGGTATTTTCAATGATACACTGCATATTACGTTATATTGTAAGGTATTTACAATGATCGACTGCATATTACGTTATATTATAAGGTATTTTCAATGATACACAGCATATTACATTACTTTATAAAGTATTTTCAATGATAGACTGCATATTACGTTATAGTTTAAGGTATTTTCAATGATAGACTGCATATTACGTTATATTATAAGGTATTTTCAATGATACACTGCATATTACGTTATATTATAAGGTATTTTCAATGATACACTGCATATTACGTTATATTGTAAGGTATTTACAATGATCGACTGCATATTACGTTATATTATGAGGTATTTTCAATGATACACTGCATATTACATTACTTTATAAGGTATTTTCAATGATACACTGCATAATACATTACATTATAAGGTATTTTCAATGATACACTGCATATTGCGATATATTAAAAGGTATTTTCAAAGATACACTGTATATTACGTTATACTGTAAGGTATTTACAATGATCGACTGCATATGACGTTATATTATAAGGTATTTTCAATGATACACTGCATATTACATTATTTTATAAGGTACTTTCAATGATACACTGCATATTACAATATATTATAAGGTATTTTCAATGATACACAGCATATTACATTACTTTATAATGTATTTTCAATGATAGACTGCATATTACGTTATAGTTTAAGGTATTTTCAATGATACACTGCATATTACATTATTTTATAAGATATTTTCAATGATAAACTGCATATTACAATATATTATAATGTATTTTCAATGATACAATGCATATTACATTACATTATAAGGTATTTTCAATGATACACTGCATATTACATTATTTTATAAGATATTTTCAATGATAGACTGCATATTACGTTATAGTTTAAGGTATTTTCAATGATAGACTGCATATTACGTTATATTATAAGGTATTTTCAATGATACACTGCATATTACGTTATATTATAAGGTATTTTCAATGATACACTGCATATTACGTTATATTGTAAGGTATTTACAATGATCGACTGCATATTACGTTATATTATGAGGTATTTTCAATGATACACTGCATATTACATTACTTTATAAGGTATTTTCAATGATACACTGCATAATACATTACATTATAAGGTATTTTCAATGATACACTGCATATTGCGATATATTAAAAGGTATTTTCAAAGATACACTGTATATTACGTTATACTGTAAGGTATTTACAATGATCGACTGCATATGACGTTATATTATAAGGTATTTTCAATGATACACTGCATATTACATTATTTTATAAGGTACTTTCAATGATACACTGCATATTACAATATATTATAAGGTATTTTCAATGATACACAGCATATTACATTACTTTATAATGTATTTTCAATGATAGACTGCATATTACGTTATAGTTTAAGGTATTTTCAATGATACACTGCATATTACATTATTTTATAAGATATTTTCAATGATAAACTGCATATTACAATATATTATAATGTATTTTCAATGATACAATGCATATTACATTACATTATAAGGTATTTTCAATGATACACTGCATATTACATTATTTTATAAGATATTTTCAATGATACACTGCATATTACAATATATTATAAGGTATTTTCAATGATACACAGCATATTACATTACTTTATAAAGTATTTTCAATGATAGACTGCATATTACCTTATAGTTTAAGGTATTTTCAATGATAGACTGCATATTACGTTATATTATAAGGTATTTTCAATGATACACTGCATATTACATTACATTATATGGTATTTTCAATGATACACTGCATATTGCGTTATATTAAAAGGTATTTTCAAAGATACACTGTATATTACGTTATACTGTAAGGTATTTACAATGATCGACTGCATATGACGTTATATTATAAGGTATTTTCAATGATACACTGCATATTACATTATTTTATAAGGTATTTTCAATGATACACTGCATATTACATTATTTTATAAGGTATTTTCAATGATACACTGCATATTACAATATATTATAAGGTATTTTCAATGATACACAGCATATTACATTACTTTATAATGTATTTTCAATGATAGACTGCATATTACGTTATAGTTTAAGGTATTTTCAATGATAGACTGCATATTACGTTATATTATAAGGTATTTTCAATGATACACTGCATATTACATTACATTATAAGGTATTTTCAATGATACACTGCATATTGCGTTATATTAAAAGGTATTTTCAAAGATACACTGTATATTACGTTATACTGTAAGGTATTTACAATGATCGACTGCATATGACGTTATATTATAAGGTATTTTCAATGATACACTGCATATTACATTATTTTATAAGGTATTTTCAATGATACACTGCATATTACATTATTTTATAAGATATTTTCAATGATACACTGCATATTACAATATATTATAAGGTATTTTCAATGATACACAGCATATTACATTACTTTATAAAGTATTTTCAATGATAGACTGCATATTACCTTATAGTTTAAGGTATTTTCAATGATAGACTGCATATTACGTTATATTATAAGGTATTTTCAATGATACACTGCATATTACGTTATATTATAAGGTATTTTCAATGATACACTGCATATTACGTTATATTATAAGGTATTTTCAATGATACACTGCATATTACGTTATATTGTAAGGTATTTACAATGATCGACTGCATATTACGTTATATTATAAGGTATTTTCAATGATACACAGCATATTACATTACTTTATAAAGTATTTTCAATGATAGACTGCACATTACGTTATAGTTTAAGGTATTTTCAATGATAGACTGCATATTACGTTATATTATAAGGTATTTTCAATGATACACTGCATATTACGTTATATTATAAGGTATTTTCAATGATACACTGCATATTACGTTATATTGTAAGGTATTTACAATGATCGACTGCATATTACGTTATATTATGAGGTATTTTCAATGATACACTGCATATTACATTACTTTATAAGGTATTTTCAATGATACACTGCATAATACATTACATTATAAGGTATTTTCAATGATACACTGCATATTGCGATATATTAAAAGGTATTTTCAAAGATACACTGTATATTACGTTATACTGTAAGGTATTTACAATGATCGACTGCATATGACGTTATATTATAAGGTATTTTCAATGATACACTGCATATTACATTATTTTATAAGGTACTTTCAATGATACACTGCATATTACAATATATTATAAGGTATTTTCAATGATACACAGCATATTACATTACTTTATAATGTATTTTCAATGATACACTGCATATTACATTATTTTATAAGATATTTTCAATGATACACTGCATATTACAATATATTATAAGGTATTTTCAATGATACACAGCATATTACATTACTTTATAAAGTATTTTCAATGATAGACTGCATATTACCTTATAGTTTAAGGTATTTTCAATGATAGACTGCATATTACGTTATATTATAAGGTATTTTCAATGATACACTGCATATTACGTTATATTATAAGGTATTTTCAATGATACACTGCATATTACGCTATATTATAAGGTATTTTCAATGATACACTGCATATTACGTTATATTGTAAGGTATTTACAATGATCGACTGCATATTACGTTATATTATAAGGTATTTTCAATGATACACTGCATATTACATTACTTTATAAAGTATTTTCAATGATACACTGCATATTACATTATTTTATAAGATATTTTCAATGATACACTGCATATTACAATATATTATAAGGTATTTTCAATGATACACTGCATATTACATTACTTTATAAGGTATTTTCAATGATACACTGCATATTACATTATTTTATAAGATATTTTCAATGATACACTGCATATTACAATATATTATAAGGTATTTTCAATGATACACAGCATATTACATTACTTTATAAAGTATTTTCAATGATAGACTGCATATTACCTTATAGTTTAAGGTATTTTCAATGATAGACTGCATATTACGTTATATTATAAGGTATTTTCAATGATACACTGCATATTACGTTATATTATAAGGTATTTTCAATGATACACTGCATATTACGTTATATTGTAAGGTATTTACAATGATCGACTGCATATTACGTTATATTATAAGGTATTTTCAATGATACACAGCATATTACATTACTTTATAAAGTATTTTCAATGATAGACTGCATATTACGTTATAGTTTAAGGTATTTTCAATGATAGACTGCATATTACGTTATATTATAAGGTATTTTCAATGATACACTGCATATTACGTTATATTATAAGGTATTTTCAATGATACACTGCATATTACGTTATATTGTAAGGTATTTACAATGATCGACTGCATATTACGTTATATTATGAGGTATTTTCAATGATACACTGCATATTACATTACTTTATAAGGTATTTTCAATGATACACTGCATAATACATTACATTATAAGGTATTTTCAATGATACACTGCATATTGCGATATATTAAAAGGTATTTTCAAAGATACACTGTATATTACGTTATACTGTAAGGTATTTACAATGATCGACTGCATATGACGTTATATTATAAGGTATTTTCAATGATACACTGCATATTACATTATTTTATAAGGTATTTTCAATGATACACTGCATATTACAATATATTATAAGGTATTTTCAATGATACACAGCATATTACATTACTTTATAATGTATTTTCAATGATAGACTGCATATTACGTTATAGTTTAAGGTATTTTCAATGATACACTGCATATTACATTATTTTATAAGATATTTTCAATGATAAACTGCATATTACAATATATTATAAGGTATTTTCAATGATACAATGCATATTACATTACATTATAAGGTATTTTCAATGATACACTGCATATTACATTATTTTATAAGATATTTTCAATGATACACTGCATATTACAATATATTATAAGGTATTTTCAATGATACACAGCATATTACATTACTTTATAAAGTATTTTCAATGATAGACTGCATATTACCTTATAGTTTAAGGTATTTTCAATGATAGACTGCATATTACGTTATATTATAAGGTATTTTCAATGATACACTGCATATTACATTACATTATAAGGTATTTTCAATGATACACTGCATATTGCGTTATATTAAAAGGTATTTTCAAAGATACACTGTATATTACGTTATACTGTAAGGTATTTACAATGATCGACTGCATATGACGTTATATTATAAGGTATTTTCAATGATACACTGCATATTACATTATTTTATAAGGTATTTTCAATGATACACTGCATATTACATTATTTTATAAGATATTTTCAATGATACACTGCATATTACAATATATTATAAGGTATTTTCAATGATACACAGCATATTACATTACTTTATAATGTATTTTCAATGATAGACTGCATATTACGTTATAGTTTAAGGTATTTTCAATGATAGACTGCATATTACGTTATATTATAAGGTATTTTCAATGATACACTGCATATTACATTACATTATAAGGTATTTTCAATGATACACTGCATATTGCGTTATATTAAAAGGTATTTTCAAAGATACACTGTATATTACGTTATACTGTAAGGTATTTACAATGATCGACTGCATATGACGTTATATTATAAGGTATTTTCAATGATACACTGCATATTACATTATTTTATAAGGTATTTTCAATGATACACTGCATATTACATTATTTTATAAGATATTTTCAATGATACACTGCATATTACAATATATTATAAGGTATTTTCAATGATACACAGCATATTACATTACTTTATAAAGTATTTTCAATGATAGACTGCATATTACCTTATAGTTTAAGGTATTTTCAATGATAGACTGCATATTACGTTATATTATAAGGTATTTTCAATGATACACTGCATATTACGTTATATTATAAGGTATTTTCAATGATACACTGCATATTACGTTATATTGTAAGGTATTTACAATGATCGACTGCATATTACGTTATATTATAAGGTATTTTCAATGATACACAGCATATTACATTACTTTATAAAGTATTTTCAATGATAGACTGCACATTACGTTATAGTTTAAGGTATTTTCAATGATAGACTGCATATTACGTTATATTATAAGGTATTTTCAATGATACACTGCATATTACGTTATATTATAAGGTATTTTCAATGATACACTGCATATTACGTTATATTGTAAGGTATTTACAATGATCGACTGCATATTACGTTATATTATGAGGTATTTTCAATGATACACTGCATATTACATTACTTTATAAGGTATTTTCAATGATACACTGCATAATACATTACATTATAAGGTATTTTCAATGATACACTGCATATTGCGATATATTAAAAGGTATTTTCAAAGATACACTGTATATTACGTTATACTGTAAGGTATTTACAATGATCGACTGCATATGACGTTATATTATAAGGTATTTTCAATGATACACTGCATATTACATTATTTTATAAGGTACTTTCAATGATACACTGCATATTACAATATATTATAAGGTATTTTCAATGATACACAGCATATTACATTACTTTATAATGTATTTTCAATGATAGACTGCATATTACGTTATAGTTTAAGGTATTTTCAATGATACACTGCATATTACATTATTTTATAAGATATTTTCAATGATAAACTGCATATTACAATATATTATAAGGTATTTTCAATGATACAATGCATATTACATTACTTTATAAGGTATTTTCAATGATACACTGCATATTACATTATTTTATAAGATATTTTCAATGATACACTGCATATTACAATATATTATAAGGTATTTTCAATGATACACAGCATATTACATTACTTTATAAAGTATTTTCAATGATAGACTGCATATTACCTTATAGTTTAAGGTATTTTCAATGATAGACTGCATATTACGTTATATTATAAGGTATTTTCAATGATACACTGCATATGACGTTATATTATAAGGTATTTTCAATGATACACTGCATATTACATTATTTTATAAGGTACTTTCAATGATACACTGCATATTACAATATACTATAAGGTATTTTCAATGATACACAGCATATTACATTACTTTATAATGTATTTTCAATGATAGACTGCATATTACGTTATAGTTTAAGGTATTTTCAATGATACACTGCATATTACATTATTTTATAAGATATTTTCAATGATAAACTGCATATTACAATATATTATAAGGTATTTTCAATGATACAATGCATATTACATTACTTTATAAGGTATTTTCAATGATACACTGCATATTACATTATTTTATAAGATATTTTCAATGATACACTGCATATTACAATATATTATAAGGTATTTTCAATGATACACAGCATATTACATTACTTTATAAAGTATTTTCAATGATAGACTGCATATTACCTTATAGTTTAAGGTATTTTCAATGATAGACTGCATATTACGTTATATTATAAGGTATTTTCAATGATACACTGCATATTACGCTATATTATAAGGTATTTTCAATGATACACTGCATATTACGTTATATTGTAAGGTATTTACAATGATCGACTGCATATTACGTTATATTATAAGGTATTTTCAATGATACACAGCATATTACATTACTTTATAAAGTATTTTCAATGATAGACTGCATATTACGTTATAGTTTAAGGTATTTTCAATGATAGACTGCATATTACGTTATATTATGAGGTATTTTCAATGATACACTGCATATTACATTACTTTATAAGGTATTTTCAATGATACACTGCATATTACATTACATTATAAGGTATTTTCAATGATACACTGCATATTGCGATATATTAAAAGGTATTTTCAAAGATACACTGTATATTACGTTATACTGTAAGGTATTTACAATGATCGACTGCATATGACGTTATATTATAAGGTATTTTCAATGATACACTGCATATTACATTATTTTATAAGGTACTTTCAATGAAACACTGCATATTACAATATATTATAAGGTATTTTCAATGATACACAGCATATTACATTACTTTATAATGTATTTTCAATGATAGACTGCATATTACAATATATTATAAGGTATTTTCAATGAGACACTGCATATTACATTCTTTTATAAGGTATTTTGAATGATACACTGCATATTACATTATATTATAAGGTATTTTCAATGATCGACTGCATATTACGTTATATTATAAGGCATTTTCAATGATAAACTACGATATATTATAAGGTATTTTCAATGATACACTGCTTATTACGTTGAATTATAAGGTATTTCCAATGATGCAGTGCATATTACATTGTATTATAAGGTATTTTCAATGATACACTGCATATTACGTTATATTATAAGGTATTTTCAATGATACACTGCATATTACGTTATATTGTAAGGTATTTACAATGATCGACTGCATATTACGTTATATTATAAGGTATTTCCAATGATGCAGTGCATATTACATTGTATTATAAGGTATTTTCAATGATAGACTGCATATTACGTTATATTGTAAGGTATTTACAATGATACACTGCATATTACATTACATTATAAGGTATTTTCAATGATACACTGCATATTGCGTTATATTAAAAGGTATTTTCAAAGATACACTGTATATTACGTTATATTGTAAGGTATTTACAATGATCGACTGAATATGACGTTATTTTATAAGGTATTTTCAATGATACACTGCATATTACATCATTTTATAAGGTATTTTCAATGATACACTGCATATTACATTACTTTATAAAGTATTTTCAATGATAGACTGCATATTACATTATATTATAAGGTATTTTCAATGATACACTGCATATTACGTTATATTATAAGGTATTTTCAATGATATACTGCATATTGCGTTATATTAAAAGGTATTTACAATGATCGACTGCATATTACGTTATATTATAAGGTATTTTCAATGATACACTGCATATTACATTACTTTATAAGGTATTTTCAATGATACACTGCATATTACAATATTTTATAAGATATTTTCAATGATACACTGCATATTACAATATATTATAAGGTATTTTCAATGATACACTGCATATTACGTTATATTGTAAGGTATTTACAATGATCGACTGCATATTACGTTATATTATACGGTATTTTCAATGATACACTGCATATTACATTACTTTATAAGGTATTTTCAATGATACACTGCATATTACAATATTTTATAAGATATTTTCAATGATACACTGCATATTACAATATATTATAAGGTATTTTCAATGATACACAGCATATTACATTACTTTATAAAGTATTTTCAATGATAGACTGCATATTACGTTATAGTTTAAGGTATTTTCAATGATAGACTGCATATTACGTTATATTATAAGGTATTTTCAATGATACACTGCATATTACATTACATTATAAGGTATTTCCTATGATACAGTGCATATTACATTAGATTATAAGGTATTTTCAATGATACACTGCATATTCCGTTATATAATAAGGTATTTGTAATGAGACACTGCATATTACATTCTTTTATAAGGTATTTTGAATGATACACTGCATATTACATTATATTATAAGGTAATTTCAATGATCGACTGCATATTACGTTATATTATAAGTCATTTTCAATGATAAACTACGATATATTATAAGGTATTTTCAATGATACACTGCTTATTACGTTGAATTATAAGGTATTTCCAATGATGCAGTGCATATTACATTGTATTATAAGGTATTTTCAATGATACACTGCATATTACGTTATATTATAAGGTATTTTCAATGATACACTGCATATTACGTTATATTGTAAGGTATTTACAATGATCGACTGCATATTACGTTATATTATAAGGTATTTCCAATGATGCAGTGCATATTACATTGTATTATAAGGTATTTTCAATGATAGACTGCATATTACGTTATATTGTAAGGTATTTACAATGATACACTGCATATTACATTACATTATAAGGTATTTTCAATGATACACTGCATATTGCGTTATATTAAAAGGTATTTTCAAAGATACACTGTATATTACGTTATATTGTAAGGTATTTACAATGATCGACTGAATATGACGTTATTTTATAAGGTATTTTCAATGATACACTGCATATTACATCATTTTATAAGGTATTTTCAATGATACACTGCATATTACATTATTTTATAAGATATTTTCAATGATACACTGCATATTACAATATATTATAAGGTATTTTCAATGATACACAGCATATTACATTACTTTATAAAGTATTTTCAATGATAGACTGCATATTACGTTATAGTTTAAGGTATTTTCAATGATAGACTGCATATTACGTTATATTATAAGGTATTTTCAATGATACACTGCATATTACGTTATATTGTAAGGTATTTACAATGATCGACTGCATATTGCGATATATTAAAAGGTATTTTCAAAGATACACTGTATATTACGTTATACTGTAAGGGATTTACAATGATCGACTGCATATGACGTTATATTATAAGGTATTTTCAATGATACACAGCATATTACATTACTTTATAAAGTATTTTCAATGATAGACTGCATATAACGTTATAGTTTAAGGTATTTTCAATGATAGACTGCATATTACGTTATATTATAAGGTATTTTCAATGATACACTGCATATTACGTTATATTGTAAGGTATTTACAATGATCGACTGCATATTACGTTATATTATAAGGTATTTTCAATGATACACTGCATATTACATTATTTTATAAGATATTTTCAATGATACACTGCATATTACAATATATTATAAGGTATTTTCAATGATACACTGCATATTACATTATTTTATAAGGTATTTTCAATGATACACTGCATATTACATTATTTTATAAGATATTTTCAATGATACACTGCATATTACAATATATTATAAGGTATTTTCAATGATACACAGCATATTACATTACTTTATAAAGTATTTTCAATGATAGACTGCATATTACATTATAGTTTAAGGTATTTTCAATGATAGACTGCATATTACGTTATATTATAAGGTATTTTCAATGATACACTGCATATTACGTTATATTGTAAGGTATTTACAATGATCGACTGCATATTGCGATATATTAAAAGGTATTTTCAAAGATACACTGTATATTACGTTATACTGTAAGGTATTTACAATGATCGACTGCATATGACGTTATATTATAAGGTATTTTCAATGATACACAGCATATTACATTACTTTATAAAGTATTTTCAATGATAGACTGCATATAACGTTATAGTTTAAGGTATTTTCAATGATAGACTGCATATTACGTTACATTATAAGGTATTTTCAATGATACACTGCATATTACGTTATATTGTAAGGTATTTACAATGATCGACTGCATATTACGTTATATTATAAGGTATTTTCAATGATACACTGCATATTGCGATATATTAAAAGGTATTTTCAAAGATACACTGTATATTACGTTATACTGTAAGGTATTTACAATGATCGACTGCATATGACGTTATATTATAAGGTATTTTCAATGATACACTGCATATTACATTATTTTATAAGATATTTTGAATGATACACTGCATATTACAATATATTATAAGGTATTTTCAATGATACACAGCATATTACATTACTTTATAATGTATTTTCAATGATACACTGCATATTACATTATATTATAAGGTATTTTCAATGATACACTGCATATTACGTTATATTATAAGGTATTTTCAATGATACACTGCATATTACGTTATATTGTAAGGTATTTACAATGATCGTCTGCATATTACATTACATTATAAGGTATTTTCAATGATACACTGCATATTGCGTTATATTAAAAGGTATTTTCAAAGATACACTGTATATTACGTTATATTGTAAGGTACTTACAATGATCCACTGCATATGACGTTATTTTATAAGGTATTTTCAATGATACACTGCATATTACATTATTTTATAAGGTATTTTCAATGATCGACTGCATATGACGTTATTTTATAAGGTATTTTCAAAGATACACTGCATATTACGTTATAGTTTAAGGTATTTTCAATGTTAGACTGCATATTACGTTATATTATAAGGTATTTTCAATGATACACTGCATATTACAATACATTATAAGGTATTTTCAATGATACACTGCATATTGCGTTATATTAAAAGGTATTTTCAAAGATACACTGTATATTACGTTATATAATAAGGTATTTGAAATGAGACACTGCATATTACGTTATAGTTTAAGGTATTTTCAATGATAGACTGTATATTACGTTATATTGTAAGGTATTTACAATGATCGACTGCATATGACGTTATTTTATAAGGTATTTTCAATGATACACTGCATATTACATTATTTTATAAGATATTTTCAATGATACACTGCATATTACAATATATTATAAGGTATTTTCAATGATACACAGCATATTACATTACTTTATAAAGTATTTTCAATGATAGACTGCATATTACGTTATAGTTTAAGGTATTTTCAATGATAGACTGCATATTACGTTATATTATAAGGTATTTTCAATGATACACTGCATATTACGTTATATTGTAAGGTATTTACAATGATCGACTGCATATTGCGATATATTAAAAGGTATTTTCAAAGATACACTGTATATTACGTTATACTGTAAGGGATTTACAATGATCGACTGCATATGACGTTATATTATAAGGTATTTTCAATGATACACAGCATATTACATTACTTTATAAAGTATTTTCAATGATAGACTGCATATAACGTTATAGTTTAAGGTATTTTCAATGATAGACTGCATATTACGTTATATTATAAGGTATTTTCAATGATACACTGCATATTACGTTATATTGTAAGGTATTTACAATGATCGACTGCATATTACGTTATATTATAAGGTATTTTCAATGATACACTGCATATTGCGATATATTAAAAGGTATTTTCAAAGATACACTGTATATTACGTTATACTGTAAGGTATTTACAATGATCGACTGCATATGACGTTATATTATAAGGTATTTTCAATGATACACTGCATATTACATTATTTTATAAGATATTTTCAATGATACACTGCATATTACAATATATTATAAGGTATTTTCAATGATACACTGCATATTACATTATTTTTATAAGGTATTTTCAATGATACACTGCATATTACATTATTTTATAAGATATTTTCAATGATACACTGCATATTACAATATATTATAAGGTATTTTCAATGATACACAGCATATTACATTACTTTATAAAGTATTTTCAATGATAGACTGCATATTACATTATAGTTTAAGGTATTTTCAATGATAGACTGCATATTACGTTATATTATAAGGTATTTTCAATGATACACTGCATATTACGTTATATTGTAAGGTATTTACAATGATCGACTGCATATTGCGATATATTAAAAGGTATTTTCAAAGATACACTGTATATTACGTTATACTGTAAGGTATTTACAATGATCGACTGCATATGACGTTATATTATAAGGTATTTTCAATGATACACAGCATATTACATTACTTTATAAAGTATTTTCAATGATAGACTGCATATAACGTTATAGTTTAAGGTATTTTCAATGATAGACTGCATATTACGTTATATTATAAGGTATTTTCAATGATACACTGCATATTACGTTATATTGTAAGGTATTTACAATGATCGACTGCATATTACGTTATATTATAAGGTATTTTCAATGATACACTGCATATTGCGATATATTAAAAGGTATTTTCAAAGATACACTGTATATTACGTTATACTGTAAGGTATTTACAATGATCGACTGCATATGACGTTATATTATAAGGTATTTCAATGATACACTGCATATTACATTATTTTATAAGATATTTTTAATGATACACTGCATATTACAATATATTATAAGGTATTTTCAATGATACACAGCATATTACATTACTTTATAATGTATTTTCAATGATACACTGCATATTACATTATATTATAAGGTATTTTCAATGATACACTGCATATTAC
>CAKAJI010000501.1:0-132913 GCA_916610255.1 Lasioglossum lativentre
GTATGTATCATTGAAAATACCTTCCCATATAACGTAATATGCAGTGTATCATTGAAAATACCTTATAATATATCGTAATTTGTAGTGAATCAATGAAAATACCTTCTCATATAACGTAATATGCAGTGTATCATTGAAAATACCTTATAATATATCGTTTTCTTGTAGTGTATCTTTGAAAATACCTTATAATATAACGTAATATGCAGTGTATCATTGAAAATACCTTATAATATATAGTAGTTTATCATTGAAAATACCTTATAATATAACTTAATATGCAGTGTATCATTGAAAATACCTTATAGTATAACGTAATATGCAGTGTATCATTGAAAATACCTTATAATATAACGTAATATGCAGTGTATCATTGAAAATACCTTATAATATAACGTAATATGCAGTGTATCATTGAAAATACCTTATAATATATCGTAATTTGTAGTGTATCAATGAAAATACCTTCTCATATAACGTAATATGCAGTGTATCATTGAAAATACCTTATAATATATCGTTATTTGTAGTGTATCATTGAAAATACCTTATAATATAACGTAATATGCAGTGTATCATTGAAAATACCTTATAATATAACGTAATATGCAGTGTATCATTGAAAATACCTTATAATATAACGTAATATGCAGTGTATCATTGAAAATACCTTCCCATATAACTTAATATGCAGTGTATCATTGAAAATACCTTATGATATAACGTAATATGCAGTGTATCATTGAAAATACCTTAGAATATATGGTAATTCTAGTCTATCAATGAAAATACCTTATAATATAACGTAATATGCAGTGTATCATTGAAAATACCTTATAATATATCGTAACTTGTAGTGTATCATTGAAAATACCTTATAATATAACGTAATATGCAGTGTATCATTGAAAATACCTTATTATATAACGTAATATGCAGTGTATCATTGAAAATACCTTCCCATATAACTTAATATGCAGTGTATCATTGAATATACCTTATGATATAACGTAATTTGTAGTGTATCATTGAAAATACCTTATAATATATAGTAGTTTATCATTGAAAATACCTTATAGTATAACGTAATATGCAGTGTATCATTGAAAATACCTTATAATATATCGTTATTTGTAGTGTATCTTTGAAAATACCTTATAATATAACGTAATATGCAGTGTATCATTGAAAATACCTTATAATATATAGTAGTTTATCATTGAAAATACCTTATAATATAACTTAATATGCAGTGTATCATTGAAAATACCTTATAGTATAACGTAATATGCAGTGCATCATTGAAAATACCTTATAATATAACGTAATATGCAGTGTATCATTGAAAATACCTTATAATATAACTTAATATGCAGTGTATCATTGAAAATACCTTATAGTATAACGTAATATGCAGTGCATCATTGAAAATACCTTATAATATAACGTAATATGCAGTGTATCATTGAAAATACCTTATAATATATCGTAATTTGTAGTGTATCATTGAAAATACCTTATAATATAACGTAATATGCAGTGTATCATTGAAAATACCTTATAATATAACGTAATATGCAGTGTATCATTGAAAATACCTTATAATATAACGTAATATGCAGTGTATCATTGAAAATACCTTCCATATAACTTAATATGCAGTGTACATTGAATATACCTTATGATATAACGTAATTTGAAGTGTATCATTGAAAATACCTTATAATATATAGTAGTTTATCATTGAAAATACCTTATAGTTATAACGTAATATGCAGTGTATCATTGAAAATACCTTATAATATATCGTTATTTGTAGTTTATCTTTGAAAATACCTTATAATATAACGTAATATGCAGTGTATCATTGAAAATACTTTATAATATATAGTAGTTTATCATTGAAAATACCTTATAATATAACTTAATATGCAGTGTATCATTGAAAATACCTTATAGTATAACGTAATATGCAGTGCATCATTGAAAATACCTTATAATATAACGTAATATGCAGTGTATCATTGAAAATACCTTATAATATAACGTAATATGCAGTGTGTCATTGAAAATACCTTATAATATAACGTAATATGCAGTGTATCATTGAAAATACCTTATAATATATAGTAGTTTATCATTGAAAATACCTTATAATATAACGTAATATGCAGTGTATCATTGAAAATACCTTATAATATAACGTAATATGCAGTGTATCATTGAAAATACCTTCCCATATAACGTAATATGCAGTGTATCATTGAAAATACCTTATAATATATAGTAATTTGTAGTGAATCAATGAAAATACCTTCTCATATAACGTAATATGCAGTGTATCATTGAAAATACCTTATAATATATCGTTATTTGTAGTGTATCATTGAAAATACCTTATAATATAACGTAATATGCAGTGTATCATTGAAAATACCTTATAATATAACGTAATATGCAGTGTATCATTGAAAATACCTTATGATATAACGTAATATGCAGTGTATCATTGAAAATACCTTAGAATATATGGTAATTCTAGTCTATCAATGAAAATACCTTATAATATAACGTAATATGCAGTGTATCATTGAAAATACCTTATAATATATCGTAATTTGTAGTGTATCATTGAAAATACCTTATAATATAACGTAATATGCAGTGTATCATTGAAAATACCTTATAATATAACGTAATATGCAGTGTATCATTGAAAATACCTTATAATATAACGTAATATGCAGTGTATCATTGAAAATACCTTATAATATAACGTAATATGCAGTGTATCATTGAAAATACCTTATAATATAACGTAATATGCAGTGTATCATTGAAAATACCTTCCCATATAACTTAATATGCAGTGTATCATTGAAAATACCTTATGATATAACGTAATATGCAGTGTATCATTGAAAATACCTTAGAATATATGGTAATTCTAGTCTATCAATGAAAATACCTTATAATATAACGTAATATGCAGTGTATCATTGAAAATACCTTATAATATATCGTAACTTGTAGTGTATCATTGAAAATACCTTATAATATAACGTAATATGCAGTGTATCATTGAAAATACCTTATAATATAACGTAATATGCAGTGTATCATTGAAAATACCTTCCCATATAACTTAATATGCAGTGTATCATTGAATATACCTTATGATATAACGTAATTTGTAGTGTATCATTGAAAATACCTTATAATATATAGTAGTTTATCATTGAAAATACCTTATAGTATAACGTAATATGCAGTGTATCATTGAAAATACCTTATAATATATCGTTATTTGTAGTGTATCTTTGAAAATACCTTATAATATAACGTAATATGCAGTGTATCATTGAAAATACCTTATAATATATAGTAGTTTATCATTGAAAATACCTTATAATATAACTTAATATGCAGTGTATCATTGAAAATACCTTATAGTATAACGTAATATGCAGTGCATCATTGAAAATACCTTATAATATAACGTAATATGCAGTGTATCATTGAAAATACCTTATAATATAACTTAATATGCAGTGTATCATTGAAAATACCTTATAGTATAACGTAATATGCAGTGCATCATTGAAAATACCTTATAATATAACGTAATATGCAGTGTATCATTGAAAATACCTTATAATATATCGTAATTTGTAGTGTATCATTGAAAATACCTTATAATATAACGTAATATGCAGTGTATCATTGAAAATACCTTATAATATAACGTAATATGCAGTGTATCATTGAAAATACCTTATAATATAACGTAATATGCAGTGTATCATTGAAAATACCTTCCCATATAACTTAATATGCAGTGTATCATTGAATATACCTTATGATATAACGTAATTTGAAGTGTATCATTGAAAATACCTTATAATATATAGTAGTTTATCATTGAAAATACCTTATAGTATAACGTAATATGCAGTGTATCATTGAAAATACCTTATAATATATCGTTATTTGTAGTTTATCTTTGAAAATACCTTATAATATAACGTAATATGCAGTGTATCATTGAAAATACTTTATAATATATAGTAGTTTATCATTGAAAATACCTTATAATATAACTTAATATGCAGTGTATCATTGAAAATACCTTATAGTATAACGTAATATGCAGTGCATCATTGAAAATACCTTATAATATAACGTAATATGCAGTGTATCATTGAAAATACCTTATAATATAACGTAATATGCAGTGTGTCATTGAAAATACCTTATAATATAACGTAATATGCAGTGTATCATTGAAAATACCTTATAATATATAGTAGTTTATCATTGAAAATACCTTATAATATAACGTAATATGCAGTGTATCATTGAAAATACCTTATAATATAACGTAATATGCAGTGTATCATTGAAAATACCTTCCCATATAACGTAATATGCAGTGTATCATTGAAAATACCTTATAATATATAGTAATTTGTAGTGAATCAATGAAAATACCTTCTCATATAACGTAATATGCAGTGTATCATTGAAAATACCTTATAATATATCGTTATTTGTAGTGTATCATTGAAAATACCTTATAATATAACGTAATATGCAGTGTATCATTGAAAATACCTTATAATATAACGTAATATGCAGTGTATCATTGAAAATACCTTATGATATAACGTAATATGCAGTGTATCATTGAAAATACCTTAGAATATATGGTAATTCTAGTCTATCAATGAAAATACCTTATAATATAACGTAATATGCAGTGTATCATTGAAAATACCTTATAATATAACGTAATATGCAGTGTATCATTGAAAATACCTTCCCATATAACTTAATATGCAGTGTATCATTGAATATACCTTATGATATAACGTAATTTGTAGTGTATCATTGAAAATACCTTATAATATATAGTAGTTTATCATTGAAAATACCTTATAGTATAACGTAATATGCAGTGTATCATTGAAAATACCTTATAATATATCGTTATTTGTAGTTTATCTTTGAAAATACCTTATAATATAACGTAATATGCAGTGTATCATTGAAAATACTTTATAATATATAGTAGTTTATCATTGAAAATACCTTATAATATAACTTAATATGCAGTGTATCATTGAAAATACCTTATAGTATAACGTAATATGCAGTGCATCATTGAAAATACCTTATAATATAACGTAATATGCAGTGTATCATTGAAAATACCTTATAATATAACGTAATATGCAGTGTGTCATTGAAAATACCTTATAATATAACGTAATATGCAGTGTATCATTGAAAATACCTTATAATATATAGTAGTTTATCATTGAAAATACCTTATAATATAACGTAATATGCAGTGTATCATTGAAAATACCTTATAATATAACGTAATATGCAGTGTATCATTGAAAATACCTTCCCATATAACGTAATATGCAGTGTATCATTGAAAATACCTTATAATATATCGTTATTTGTAGTGTATCTTTGAAAATACCTTATAATATAACGTAATATGCAGTGTATCATTGAAAATACCTTATAATATATAGTAGTTTATCATTGAAAATACCTTATAATATAACTTAATATGCAGTGTATCATTGAAAATACCTTATAGTATAACGTAATATGCAGTGCATCATTGAAAATACCTTATAGTATAACGTAATATGCAGTGCATCATTGAAAATACCTTATAATATAACGTAATATGCAGTGTATCATTGAAAATACCTTATAATATAACGTAATATGCAGTGTATCATTGAAAATACCTTATAATATATCGTAATTTGTAGTGTATCAATGAAAATACCTTCTCATATAACGTAATATGCAGTGTATCATTGAAAATACCATATAATATATCGTTTTCTTGTAGTGTATCTTTGAAAATACCTTATAATATAACGTAATATGCAGTTTATCATTGAACATACCTTATAATATATAGTAGTTTATCATTGAAAATACCTTATAATATAACTTAATATGCAGTGTATCATTGAAAATACCTTATGATATACCGTAATATGCAGTGTATCATTGAAAATACCTTATAATATAACGTAATCTGCAGTGTATCATTGAAAATACCTTATAATATATAGTAGTTTATCATTGGAAATACCTTATAATATAACGTAATATGCAGTGTATCATTGAAAATACCTTATAATATATTGCAGTCTATCATTGAAAATACCTTTTAATATAACTTAATATGCAGTGTATCATTGAAAATACCTTATAATATATCGTAATTTGTAGTGTATCATTGAAAATACCTTATAATATAACGTAATATGCAGTGTATCATTGAAAATACCTTATAATATAACGTAATATGCAGTGTATCATTGAAAATACCTTATAATATAACGTAATATGCAGTGTATCATTGAATATACCTTCCCATATAACTTAATATGCAGTGTATCATTGAATATACCTTATGATATAACGTAATTTGTAGTGTATCATTGAAAATACCTTATAATATATAGTAGTTTATCATTGAAAATACCTTATAGTATAACGTAATATGCAGTGTATCATTGAAAATACCTTGTAATATAACGTAATATGCAGTGTATCATTGAAAATACCTTATAATATATTGCAGTTTATCATTGAAAGTACCTTTTAATATAACTTAATATGCAGTGTATCATTGAAAATACCTTATGATATAACGTAATATGCAGTGTATCATTGAAAATACCTTAGAATATATGGTAATTCTAGTCTATCAATGAAAATACCTTATAATATAACGTAATATGCAGTGTATCATTGAAAATACCTTATAATATATCGTTATTTGTAGTGTATCTTTGAAAATACCTTATAATATAACGTAATATGCAGTGTATCATTGAAAATACCTTATAATATATAGTAGTTTATCATTGAAAATACCTTATAATATAACTTAATATGCAGTGTATCATTGAAAATACCTTATAATATATCGTTATTTGTAGTGTATCTTTGAAAATACCTTATAATATAACGTAATATGCAGTGTATCATTGAAAATACCTTATAATATATAGTAGTTTATCATTGAAAATACCTTATAATATAACTTAATATGCAGTGTATCATTGAAAATACCTTATAGTATAACGTAATATGCAGTGCATCATTGAATATACCTTATAATATATCGTTATTTGTAGTGTATCATTGAAAATACCTTATAATAAAACGTAATATGCAGTGTATCATTGAAAATACCTTATAATATAACGTAATATGCAGTGTATCATTGAAAATACCTTAGAATATATGGTAATTCTAGTCTATCAATGAAAATACCTTATAATATAACGTAATATGCAGTGTATCATTGAAAATACCTTATAATATATCGTAACTTGTAGTGTATCATTGAAAATACCTTATAATATAACGTAATATGCAGTGTATCATTGAAAATACCTTATAATATAACGTAATATGCAGTGTATCATTGAAAATACCTTCCCATATAACTTAATATGCAGTGTATCATTGAATATACCTTATGATATAACGTAATTTGTAGTGTATCATTGAAAATACCTTATAATATATAGTAGTTTATCATTGAAAATACCTTATAGTATAACGTAATATGCAGTGTATCATTGAAAATACCTTATAATATATCGTTATTTGTAGTGTATCGTTGAAAATACCTTATAATATAACGTAATATGCAGTGTATCATTGAAAATACCTTATAATATATAGTAGTTTATCATTGAAAATACCTTATAATATAACTTAATATGCAGTGTATCATTGAAAATACCTTATAGTATAACGTAATATGCAGTGCATCATTGAAAATACCTTATAATATAACGTAATATGCAGTGTATCATTGAAAATACCTTATAATATAACTTAATATGCAGTGTATCATTGAAAATACCTTATAGTATAACGTAATATGCAGTGCATCATTGAAAATACCTTATAATATAACGTAATATGCAGTGTATCATTGAAAATACCTTATAATATAACGTAATATGCAGTGTATCATTGAAAATACCTTATAATATATCGTAATTTGTAGTGTATCAATGAAAATACCTTCTCATATAAGGTAATATGCAGTGTATCATTGAAAATACCTTATAATATATCGTTCTTCTTGTAGTGTATCTTTGAAAATACCTTATAATATAACGTAATATGCAGTGTATCATTGAACATACCTTATAATATATAGTAGTTTATCATTGAAAATACCTTATAATATAACTTAATATGCAGTGTATCATTGAAAATACCTTATGATATACCGTAATATGCAGTGTATCATTGAAAATACCTTATAATATAACGTAATATGCAGTGTATCATTGAAAATACCTTATAATATATAGTAGTTTATCATTGAAAATACCTTATAATATAACTTAATATGCAGTGTATCATTGAATATACCTTATGATATAACGTAATTTGTAGTGTATCATTGAAAATACCTTATAATTTATCGTTATTTGTAGTGTATCTTTGAAAATACCTTATAATATAACGTAATATGCAGTGTATCATTGAAAATACCTTACAATATATAGTAGTTTATCATTGAAAATACTTTATAATATAACTTAATATGCAGTGTATCATTGAAAATACCTTATAGTATAACGTAATATGCAGTGCATCATTGAAAATACCTTATAATATAACGTAACATGCAGTGTATCATTGAAAATACCTTATAATATAACGTAATATGCAGTGTATCATTGAAAATACCTTATAATATATCGTAATTTGTAGTGTATCAATGAAAATACCTTCTCATATAACGTAATATGCAGTGTATCATTGAAAATACCTTATAATATATCGTTATTTGTAGTGTATCATTGAAAATACTTTATAATATAACGTAATATGCAGTGTATCATTGAAAATACCTTATAATATAACGTAATATGCAGTGTATCATTGAAAATACCTTATAATATAACGTAATATGCAGTGTATCATTGAAAATACCTTCCCATATAACTTAATATGCAGTGTATCATTGAATATACCTTATAATATAACGTAATTTGTAGTGTATCATTGAAAATACCTTATATTATATAGTAGTTTATCATTGAAAATACCTTATAATATAACGTAATATGCAGTGTATCATTGAAAATACCTTATAATATATAGTAGTTTATCATTGAAAATACCTTATAATATAACTTAATATGCAGTGTATCATTGAAAATACCTTATAGTATAACGTAATATGCAGTGCATCATTGAAAATACCTTATAATATAACGTAATATGCAGTGTATCATTGAAAATACCTTATAATATAACGTAATATGCAGTGTATCATTGAAAATACCTTATAATATAACGTAATATGCAGTGTATCATTGAAAATACCTTATAATATATCGTAATTTGTAGTGTATCAATGAAAATACCTTCTCATATAACGTAATATGCAGTGTATCATTGAAAATACCTTATAATTTATCGTTATTTGTAGTGTATCTTTGAAAATACCTTATAATATAACGTAATATGCAGTGTATCATTGAAAATACCTTACAATATATAGTAGTTTATCATTGAAAATACTTTATAATATAACTTAATATGCAGTGTATCATTGAAAATACCTTATAGTATAACGTAATATGCAGTGCATCATTGAAAATACCTTATAATATAACGTAACATGCAGTGTATCATTGAAAATACCTTATAATATAACGTAATATGCAGTGTATCATTGAAAATACCTTATAATATATCGTAATTTGTAGTGTATCAATGAAAATACCTCCTCATATAACGTAATATGCAGTGTATCATTGAAAATACCTTATAATATATCGTTATTTGTAGTGTATCATTGAAAATACTTTATAATATAACGTAATATGCAGTGTATCATTGAAAATACCTTATAATATAACGTAATATGCAGTGTATCATTGAAAATACCTTATAATATAACGTAATATGCAGTGTATCATTGAAAATACCTTCCCATATAACTTAATATGCAGTGTATCATTGAATATACCTTATGATATAACGTAATTTGTAGTGTATCATTGAAAATACCTTATATTATATAGTAGTTTATCATTGAAAATACCTTATAATATAACGTAATATGCAGTGTATCATTGAAAATACCTTATAATATATAGTAGTTTATCATTGAAAATACCTTATAATATAACTTAATATGCAGTGTATCATTGAAAATACCTTATAGTATAACGTAATATGCAGTGCATCATTGAAAATACCTTATAATATAACGTAATATGCAGTGTATCATTGAAAATACCTTATGATATACCGTAATATGCAGTGTATCATTGAAAATACCTTATAATATAACGTAATATGCAGTGTATCATTGAAAATACCTTATAATATATAGTAGTTTATCATTGAAAATACCTTATAATATAACTTAATATGCAGTGTATCATTGAAAATACCTTATGATATACCGTAATATGCAGTGTATCATTGAAAATACCTTATAATATAACGTAATATGCAGTGTATCATTGAAAATACCATATAATATATCGTAATTTGTAGTGTATCAATGAAAATACCTTCTCATATAACGTAATATGCAGTGTATCATTGAAAATACCTTATAATTTATCGTTATTTGTAGTGTATCTTTGAAAATACCTTATAATATAACGTAATATGCAGTGTATCATTGAAAATACCTTACAATATATAGTAGTTTATCATTGAAAATACTTTATAATATAACTTAATATGCAGTGTATCATTGAAAATACCTTATAATATAACTTAATATGCAGTGTATCATTGAAAATACCTTATAGTATAACGTAATATGCAGTGCATCATTGAAAATACCTTATAATATAACGTAATATGCAGTGTATCATTGAAAATACCTTATAATATAACGTAATATGCAGTGTATCATTGAAAATACCTTATAATATATCGTAATTTGTAGTGTATCAATGAAAATACCTTCTCATATAAGGTAATATGCAGTGTATCATTGAAAATACCTTATAATATATCGTTTTCTTGTAGTGTATCTTTGAAAATACCTTATAATATAACGTAATATGCAGTGTATCATTGAACATACCTTATAATATATAGTAGTTTATCATTGAAAATACCTTATAATATAACTTAATATGCAGTGTATCATTGAAAATACCTTATGATATACCGTAATATGCAGTGTATCATTGAAAATACCTTATAATATAACGTAATATGCAGTGTATCATTGAAAATACCTTATAATATATAGTAGTTTATCATTGAAAATACCTTATAATATAACTTAATATGCAGTGTATCATTGAATATACCTTATGATATAACGTAATTTGTAGTGTATCATTGAAAATACCTTATAATATATAGTAGTTTATCATTGAAAATACCTTATAGTATAACGTAATATGCAGTGTATCTTTGAAAATACCTTGTAATATAACGTAATATGCAGTGTATCATTGGAAATACCTTATAATATAACGTAACATGCAGTGTATCATTGAAAATACCTTATAATATAACGTAATATGCAGTGTATCATTGAAAATACCTTATAATATATCGTAATTTGTAGTGTATCAATGAAAATACCTTCTCATATAACGTAATATGCAGTGTATCATTGAAAATACCTTATAATATATCGTTATTTGTAGTGTATCATTGAAAATACTTTATAATATAACGTAATATGCAGTGTATCATTGAAAATACCTTATAATATAACGTAATATGCAGTGTATCATTGAAAATACCTTATAATATAACGTAATATGCAGTGTATCATTGAAAATACCTTATAATATATAGTAGTTTATCATTGAAAATACCTTATAATATAACTTAATATGCAGTGTATCATTGAAAATACCTTATGATATACCGTAATATGCAGTGTATCATTGAAAATACCTTATAATATAACGTAATATGCAGTGTATCATTGAAAATACCTTATAATATATCGTAATTTGTAGTGTATCAATGAAAATACCTTCTCATATAACGTAATATGCAGTGTATCATTGAAAATACCTTATAATTTATCGTTATTTGTAGTGTATCTTTGAAAATACCTTATAATATAACGTAATATGCAGTGTATCATTGAAAATACCTTACAATATATAGTAGTTTATCATTGAAAATACTTTATAATATAACTTAATATGCAGTGTATCATTGAAAATACCTTATAGTATAACGTAATATGCAGTGCATCATTGAAAATACCTTATAATATAACGTAACATGCAGTGTATCATTGAAAATACCTTATAATATATCGTTATTTGTAGTGTATCATTGAAAATACTTTATAATATAACGTAATATGCAGTGTATCGTTGAGAATACCTTATAATATAACGTAATATGCAGTGTATCATTGAAAATACCTTATAATATAACGTAATATGCAGTGTATCATTGAAAATACCTTCCCATATAACTTAATATGCAGTGTATCATTGAATATACCTTATGATATAACGTAATTTGTAGTGTATCATTGAAAATACCTTATATTATATAGTAGTTTATCATTGAAAATACCTTATAATATAACGTAATATGCAGTGTATCATTGAAAATACCTTATAATATATAGTAGTTTATCATTGAAAATACCTTATAATATAACTTAATATGCAGTGTATCATTGAAAATACCTTATAGTATAACGTAATATGCAGTGTATCATTGAAAATACCTTATAATTTATCGTTATTTGTAGTGTATCTTTGAAAATACCTTATAATATAACGTAATATGCAGTGTATCATTGAAAATACCTTATAATATATAGTAGTTTATCATTGAAAATACCTTATAATATAACTTAATATGCAGTGTATCATTGAAAATACCTTATAGTATAACGTAATATGCAGTGCATCATTGAAAATACCTTATAATATAACGTAATATGCAGTGTATCATTGAAAATACCTTATAATATAACGTAATATGCAGTGTATCATTGAAAATACCTTATAATATAACGTAATATGCAGTGTATCATTGAAAATACCTTATAATATATAGTAGTTTATCATTGAAAATACCTTATAATATAACGTAATATGCAGTGTATCATTGAAAATACCTTATAATATATCGTAATTTGTAGTGTATCAATGAAAATACCTTCTCATATAACGTAATATGCAGTGTATCATTGAAAATACCTTATAATTTATCGTTATTTGTAGTGTATCTTTGAAAATACCTTATAATATAACGTAATATGCAGTGTATCATTGAAAATACCTTACAATATATAGTAGTTTATCATTGAAAATACTTTATAATATAACTTAATATGCAGTGTATCATTGAAAATACCTTATAGTATAACGTAATATGCAGTGCATCATTGAAAATACCTTATAATATAACGTAACATGCAGTGTATCATTGAAAATACCTTATAATATAACGTAATATGCAGTGTATCATTGAAAATACCTTATGATATACCGTAATATGCAGTGTATCATTGAAAATACCTTATAATATATAGTAGTTTATCATTGAAAATACCTTGTAATATAACGTAATATGCAGTGTATCATTGAAAATACTTTATAATATAACGTAATATGCAGTGTATCATTGAAAATACCTTATAATATAACGTAATATGCAGTGTATCATTGAAAATACCTTATAATATAACGTAATATGCAGTGTATCATTGAAAATACCTTCCCATATAACTTAATATGCAGTGTATCATTGAATATACCTTATGATATAACGTAATTTGTAGTGTATCATTGAAAATACCTTATATTATATAGTAGTTTATCATTGAAAATACCTTATAGTATAACGTAATATGCAGTGTATCATTGAAAATACCTAGTAATATAACGTAATATGCAGTGTATCATTGAAAATACCTTATAGTATAACGTAATATGCAGTGCATCATTGAAAATACCTTATAATATATAGTAGTTTATCATTGAAAACATCTTATAATATAACGTAATATGCAGTGTATCATTGAAAATACCTTATAATATAACGTAATATGCAGTGTATCATTGAAAATACCTTATAATATATCGTAATTTGTAGTGTATCAATGAAAATACCTTCTCATATAACGTAATATGCAGTGTATCATTGAAAATACCTTATAATATATCGTTATTTGTAGTGTATCATTGAAATTACCTTATAATATAACGTAATATGCAGTGTATCATTGAAAATACCTTATAATATAACGTAATATGCAGTGTATCATTGAAAATACCTTATAATATATAGTAGTTTATCATTGAAAATACCTTATAATATAACTTAATATGCAGTGTATCATTGAAAATACCTTATGATATACCGTAATATGCAGTGTATCATTGAAAATACCTTATAATATATAGTAGTTTATCATTGAAAATACCTTGTAATATAACGTAATATGCAGTGTATCATTGAAAATACCTTATAATATATCGTAATTTGTAGTGTATCAATGAAAATACCTTCTCATATAACGTAATATGCAGTGTATCATTGAAAATACCTTATAATTTATCGTTATTTGTAGTGTATCTTTGAAAATACCTTATAATATAACGTAATATGCAGTGTATCATTGAAAATACCTTATAATATATAGTAGTTTATCATTGAAAATACCTTATAATATAACTTAATATGCAGTGTATCATTGAAAATACCTTATAGTATAACGTAATATGCAGTGCATCATTGAAAATACCTTATAATATAACGTAATATGCAGTGTATCATTGAAAATACCTTATAATATAACGTAATATGCAGTGTATCATTGAAAATACCTTATAATATAACGTAATATGCAGTGTATCATTGAAAATACCTTATAATATATAGTAGTTTATCATTGAAAATACCTTATAATATAACGTAATATGCAGTGTATCATTGAAAATACCTTATAATATATCGTAATTTGTAGTGTATCAATGAAAATACCTTCTCATATAACGTAATATGCAGTGTATCATTGAAAATACCTTATAATTTATCGTTATTTGTAGTGTATCTTTGAAAATACCTTATAATATAACGTAATATGCAGTGTATCATTGAAAATACCTTACAATATATAGTAGTTTATCATTGAAAATACTTTATAATATAACTTAATATGCAGTGTATCATTGAAAATACCTTATAGTATAACGTAATATGCAGTGCATCATTGAAAATACCTTATAATATAACGTAACATGCAGTGTATCATTGAAAATACCTTATAATATAACGTAATATGCAGTGTATCATTGAAAATACCTTATAATATATCGTAATTTGTAGTGTATCAATGAAAATACCTTCTCATATAACGTAATATGCAGTGTATCATTGAAAATACCTTATAATATATCGTTATTTGTAGTGTATCATTGAAAATACTTTATAATATAACGTAATATGCAGTGTATCATTGAAAATACCTTATAATATAACGTAATATGCAGTGTATCATTGAAAATACCTTATAATATAACGTAATATGCAGTGTATCATTGAAAATACCTTCCTATATAACTTAATATGCAGTGTATCATTGAATATACCTTATGATATAACGTAATTTGTAGTGTATCATTGAAAATACCTTATAATATATAGTAGTTTATCATTGAAAATACCTTATAGTATAACGTAATATGCAGTGTATCATTGAAAATACCTAGTAATATAACGTAATATGCAGTGTATCATTGAACATACCTTATAATATATTGCAGTTTATCATTGAAAATACCTTTTAATATAACTTAATATGCAGTGTATCATTGAAAATACCTTATGATATAACGTAATATGCAGTGTATCATTGAAAATACCTAGTAATATAACGTAATATGCAGTGTATCATTGAAAATACCTTATAGTATAACGTAATATGCAGTGCATCATTGAAAATACCTTATAATATATAGTAGTTTATCATTGAAAACATCTTATAATATAACGTAATATGCAGTGTATCATTGAAAATACCTTATAATATAACGTAATATGCAGTGTATCATTGAAAATACCTTATAATATATCGTAATTTGTAGTGTATCAATGAAAATACCTTCTCATATAACGTAATATGCAGTGTATCATTGAAAATACCTTATAATATATCGTTATTTGTAGTGTATCATTGAAATTACCTTATAATATAACGTAATATGCAGTGTATCATTGAAAATACCTTATAATATAACGTAATATGCAGTGTATCATTGAAAATACCTTATAATATATAGTAGTTTATCATTGAAAATACCTTATAATATAACTTAATATGCAGTGTATCATTGAAAATACCTTATGATATACCGTAATATGCAGTGTATCATTGAAAATACCTTATAATATATAGTAGTTTATCATTGAAAATACCTTGTAATATAACGTAATATGCAGTGTATCATTGAAAATACCTTATAATATATCGTAATTTGTAGTGTATCAATGAAAATACCTTCTCATATAACGTAATATGCAGTGTATCATTGAAAATACCTTATAATTTATCGTTATTTGTAGTGTATCTTTGAAAATACCTTATAATATAACGTAATATGCAGTGTATCATTGAAAATACCTTATAATATATAGTAGTTTATCATTGAAAATACCTTATAATATAACTTAATATGCAGTGTATCATTGAAAATACCTTATAGTATAACGTAATATGCAGTGCATCATTGAAAATACCTTATAATATAACGTAATATGCAGTGTATCATTGAAAATACCTTATAATATAACGTAATATGCAGTGTATCATTGAAAATACCTTATAATATAACGTAATATGCAGTGTATCATTGAAAATACCTTATAATATATAGTAGTTTATCATTGAAAATACCTTATAATATAACGTAATATGCAGTGTATCATTGAAAATACCTTATAATATATCGTAATTTGTAGTGTATCAATGAAAATACCTTCTCATATAACGTAATATGCAGTGTATCATTGAAAATACCTTATAATTTATCGTTATTTGTAGTGTATCTTTGAAAATACCTTATAATATAACGTAATATGCAGTGTATCATTGAAAATACCTTACAATATATAGTAGTTTATCATTGAAAATACTTTATAATATAACTTAATATGCAGTGTATCATTGAAAATACCTTATAATATAACGTAATATGCAGTGCATCATTGAAAATACCTTATAATATAACGTAACATGCAGTGTATCATTGAAAATACCTTATAATATAACGTAATATGCAGTGTATCATTGAAAATACCTTATAATATATCGTAATTTGTAGTGTATCAATGAAAATACCTTCTCATATAACGTAATATGCAGTGTATCATTGAAAATACCTTATAATATATCGTTATTTGTAGTGTATCATTGAAAATACTTTATAATATAACGTAATATGCAGGGTATCATTGAAAATACCTTATAATATAACGTAATATGCAGTGTATCATTGAAAATACCTTATAATATAACGTAATATGCAGTGTATCATTGAAAATACCTTCCCATATAACTTAATATGCAGTGTATCATTGAATATACCTTATGATATAACGTAATTTGTAGTGTATCATTGAAAATACCTTATAATATATAGTAGTTTATCATTGAAAATACCTTATAGTATAACGTAATATGCAGTGTATCATTGAAAATACCTAGTAATATAACGTAATATGCAGTGTATCATTGAACATACCTTATAATATATTGCAGTTTATCATTGAAAATACCTTTTAATATAACTTAATATGCAGTGTATCATTGAAAATACCTTATGATATAACGTAATATGCAGTGTATCATTGAAAATACCTTAGAATATATGGTAATTCTAGTCTATCAATGAAAATACCTTATAATATAACGTAATATGCAGTGTATCATTGAAAATACCTTATAATATATCGTAACTTGTAGTGTATCATTGAAAATACCTTATAATATAACGTAATATGCAGTGTATCATTGAAAATACCTTATAATATAACGTAATATGCAGTGTATCATTGAAAATACCTTCCCATATAACTTAATATGCAGTGTATCATTGAATATACCTTATGATATAACGTAATTTGTAGTGTATCATTGAAAATACCTTATAGTATAACGTAATATGCAGTGTATCATTGAATATACCTTATAATATAACGTAATATGCAGTGTATCATTGAAAATACCTTATAATATAACGTAATATGCAGTGTATCATTGAAAATACCTTATAATATAACGTAATATGCAGTGTATCATTGAAAATACCTTCCCATATAACGTAATATGCAGTGTATCATTGAAAATACCTTATAATATATCGTAATTTGTAGTGTATCAATGAAAATACCTTCTCATATAACGTAATATGCAGTGTATCATTGAAAATACCTTATAATATATCGTTTTCTTGTAGTGTATCTTTGAAAATACCTTATAATATAACGTAATATGCAGTGTATCATTGAAAATACCTTATAGTATAACGTAATATGCAGTGCATCATTGAAAATACCTTATAATATAACGTAATATGCAGTGTATCATTGAAAATACCTTATAATATAACGTAATATGCAGTGTATCATTGAAAATACCTTATAATATATCGTAATTTGTAGTGTATCAATGAAAATACCTTCTCATATAACGTAATATGCAGTGTATCATTGAAAATACCTTATAATATATCGTAATTTTTTAGTGTATCAATGAAAATACCTTCTCATATAACGTAATATGCAGTGTATCATTGAAAATACCTTATAATATATCGTTTTCTTGTAGTGTATCTTTGAAAATACCTTATAATATAACGTAATATGCAGTGTATCATTGAAAATACCTTATAATATATAGTAGTTTATCATTGAAAATACCTTATAATATAACGTAATATGCAGTGTATCATTGAAAATACCTTATAATATATCGTAATTTGTAGTGTATCAATGAAAATACCTTCTCATATAACGTAATATGCAGTGTATCATTGAAAATACCTTATAATATAACGTAATATGCAGTGTATCATTGAAAATACCTTATAATATAACGTAATATGCAGTGTATCATTGAAAATACCTTCCCATATAACGTAATATGCAGTGTATCATTGAAAATACCTTATAATATATCGTAATTTGTAGTGTATCAATGAAAATACCTTCTCATATAACGTAATATGCAGTGTATCATTGAAAATACCTTATAATTTATCGTTATTTGTAGTGTATCTTTGAAAATACCTTATAATATAACGTAATATGCAGTGTATCATTGAAAATACCTTACAATATATAGTAGTTTATCATTGAAAATACTTTATAATATAACTTAATATGCAGTGTATCATTGAAAATACCTTATAGTATAACGTAATATGCAGTGCATCATTGAAAATACCTTATAATATAACGTAACATGCAGTGTATCATTGAAAATACCTTATAATATAACGTAATATGCAGTGTATCATTGAAAATACCTTATAATATATCGTAATTTGTAGTGTATCAATGAAAATACCTTCTCATATAACGTAATATGCAGTGTATCATTGAAAATACCTTATAATATATCGTTATTTGTAGTGTATCATTGAAAATACTTTATAATATAACGTAATATGCAGTGTATCATTGAAAATACCTTATAATATAACGTAATATGCAGTGTATCATTGAAAATACCTTATAATATAACGTAATATGCAGTGTATCATTGAAAATACCTTCCCATATAACTTAATATGCAGTGTATCATTGAATATACCTTATGATATAACGTAATTTGTAGTGTATCATTGAAAATACCTTATATTATATAGTAGTTTATCATTGAAAATACCTTATAGTATAACGTAATATGCAGTGTATCATTGAAAATACCTTATAGTATAACGTAATATGCAGTGCATCATTGAAAATACCTTATAATATAACGTAACATGCAGTGTATCATTGAAAATACCTTATAATATAACGTAATATGCAGTGTATCATTGAAAATACCTTATAATATAACGTAATATGCAGTGTATCATTGAAAATACCTTATAATATATCGTAATTTGTAGTGTATCAATGAAAATACCTTCTCATATAACGTAATATGCAGTGTATCATTGAAAATACCTTATAATATATCGTTATTTGTAGTGTATCATTGAAATTACCTTATAATATAACGTAATATGCAGTGTATCATTGAAAATACCTTATAATATAACGTAATATGCAGTGTATCATTGAAAATACCTTATAATATATAGTAGTTTATCATTGAAAATACCTTATAATATAACTTAATATGCAGTGTATCATTGAAAATACCTTATGATATACCGTAATATGCAGTGTATCATTGAAAATACCTTATAATATAACGTAATATGCAGTGTATCATTGAAAATACCTTATAATATATAGTAGTTTATCATTGAAAATACTTTATAATATAACTTAATATGCAGTGTATCATTGAAAATACCTTATAGTATAACGTAATATGCAGTGCATCATTGAAAATACCTTATAATATAACGTAACATGCAGTGTATCATTGAAAATACCTTATAATATAACGTAATATGCAGTGTATCATTGAAAATACCTTATAATATATCGTAATTTGTAGTGTATCAATGAAAATACCTTCTCATATAACGTAATATGCAGTGTATCATTGAAAATACCTTATAATATATCGTTATTTGTAGTGTATCATTGAAAATACTTTATAATATAACGTAATATGCAGTGTATCATTGAAAATACCTTATAATATAACGTAATATGCAGTGTATCATTGAAAATACCTTATAATATAACGTAATATGCAGTGTATCATTGAAAATACCTTCCCATATAACTTAATATGCAGTGTATCATTGAATATACCTTATGATATAACGTAATTTGTAGTGTATCATTGAAAATACCTTATAATATATAGTAGTTTATCATTGAAAATACCTTATAGTATAACGTAATATGCAGTGTATCATTGAAAATACCTAGTAATATAACGTAATATGCAGTGTATCATTGAACATACCTTATAATATATTGCAGTTTATCATTGAAAATACCTTTTAATATAACTTAATATGCAGTGTATCATTGAAAATACCTTATGATATAACGTAATATGCAGTGTATCATTGAAAATACCTTAGAATATATGGTAATTCTAGTCTATCAATGAAAATACCTTATAATATAACGTAATATGCAGTGTATCATTGAAAATACCTTATAATATATCGTAACTTGTAGTGTATCATTGAAAATACCTTATTATATAACGTAATATGCAGTGTATCATTGAAAATCTATATATATAAAAATGGATGTTTGTATATATATGATTAAGAAACTTCGAAACTGTTTGACCGATCAACATGAAACTTGGCACGTATATGTGTTTTTTCGGGGAGAAGGTTTTTACGCTGTTCAATTTTTTTTATCTCGCCGCTGTAGATGGCGCTGCAATACATCAAATTATATACCGTTGAACCTATCTCTTTGAAAATTGGTATACATAGGTATTTGAGCACGAGGAATATTTTCCAGCTATCCACTTTGTTGTAACTCGCCATCATATTGACGACAAAACACAATATATATATATAAAAATGGATGTTTGTAAAGATATATATGTATATGATTAATAGACTTCGAAACTGTTTAACCGATCAACATGAAACTTGGCACGTATATGTGTTTTTTCGGGGAGAAGGTTTTTACGCTGTTCAATTTTTTTTATCTCGCCGCTGTAGATGGCGCTGCAATACATCAAATTATATACCGTTGAACCTATCGCTATGAAAATTGGTATACATAGGTATTTGAGCACGAGGAATATTTTCCAGCTATCCACTTTGTTGTAACTCGCCATCATATTGACGACAAAACACAATATATATATATAAAAATGGATGTTTGTAAAGATATATATGTATATGATTAATAGACTTCGAAACTGTTTGACCGATCAACATGAAACTTGGCACGTATATGTGTTTTTTCGGGGAGAAGGTTTTTACGCTGTTCAATTTTTTTTATCTCGCCGCTGTAGATGGCGCTGCAATACATCAACTTCTATTCCGTTGAACCTATCGCTATGAAAATTGGTATACATAGGTATTTAAGCACGAGGAATATTTTCCCGCTATCCACACCTCGCCGTTGTAGATGGCGCTGCAATACATCAACTTCTATACCGTTGAATCTATTTCTATGAAAATTGGTATACATAGGTATTGAGCACGAGAAATATTTTCCCGCTATCCACTTTGTTGTAACTCACCATCATATTGACGAGAAAACAGAATAATTTATGATTTTTAATGTTTTAATGTTTGAAATGCCCTCCAAAAAATCAAACATTGGTAGAAGAACCAGACATACGCGGCAAGTGTCATCCAGTAGAGCTGCTGAAACATCTGAAGAGCGAGTGGCACGAGTTGAAAACCTACGAGTGCGAGCTTCTACAACAAGAGCTGTTGAAACATTTGAAGAGCGAGATACACGACGTGAAGGTCAACGCTTACGGCAGAATCGATCAACCCCCAAAAAATCAAACATTGGAAGAAGTACCAGACATACGCGGCAAGTGTCAGCCAGTAGAGCTGCTGAAACATCTAAAGAGCGAGTCGCACGAGTTGAGAACTTACGAATGCGAGCTTCTACTTCAAGAGCTGTTGAAACATTAGAAGAGCGAGTCGCACGAGTTGAAATCCTACGAGTGCGAGCTTCTACATCAAGAACTGCTGAAACATCTGAAGAGCGAGATACACGACGTCAAGGTCAACGCTTACGACAGAGTCGATCAAGAACGAGAATCGATCTCAAGAAAGCGGCGTTCAATTACAATAAAAACTTTGATTACAGAATGCATCACGATGTTGCCATCGGACCAATGACTAATTTGTGCTTTCATTGTCGCGCTTTGAAGTTTCAGAAAGAATCGCCTGGCATGTGTTGCTCTAATGGCAAAATCAACTTGCCACCACTGGCTGATGTACCAGAACCACTTTTAACTTATGTGGCTGGAGTTACTCGGGAGTCCAAACACTTTCTACAGCATATTCGTAAATACAACTCATGCTTTCAAATGACATCGTTTGGAGCAACGAATATTGTGAGATATGGTAATTTCATGCCCACATTCAAAGTCCAAGGACAAGTGTATCATCAAATTGGTTCACTTCTTCCAGTAACCGATGAAGATCCACAGTTTTTGCAAATTTATTTCATGGACAATGTCGAGGAAGAGGTTGATCGACGATGCACATTTAGTGCAGTAACAGATCGAAGAATTATTGCTAAATTACGAGCATTATTCCACGAACATAACTGTTTGGTCCGAGATTTCAAATCCGCATTAGAGGATGTGAGAGCGGATGATTTAAAAGTCATTATCAGGGCAGACAAAACGCCATTGAATGAGCATGAAAGACGTTTCAATGCTCCAACGGCCACTGAAGTAGCAGCTGTAATTGTCGGAACAGAGATTACCCGCCGAGATATTGTTATCAGCAGACGAGATCAAACCAAGCAACGTGTTGCTGAAACACACCGATCGTACGATGCTCTTCAATATCCAATACTGTTTCCGCGAGGAGAAGACGGATATCATTTCGAAGTTTATCAAACTAATCCCATCACAGGTGCTGCGACAACGAAAAGAGTCAGTTGTATGGATTTTTATGCATACCGAATCATGATTCGTTCCCAACAATGTAACCATATTCTGAAGTGTCGTCAACTTTTCCAACAATTCATCGTTGATATGTACGCTAAAGTTGAAAGTGAACGACTCAATTACATTCGTTACAATCAATCGAAGCTTCGAGTCGAAGATTACATTCATTTGCGAGATGCAATTGCGAATAATGGAACAGTTGCTAACATTGGACAAATGGTTATACTTCCAGCTTCGTATACTGGAAGTCCAAGACATATGCAAGAATATACTCAGGATGCTCTAACATATGTTCGCAAATACGGACGTCCAGATCTTTTTATCACGTTCACATGCAATCCATCTTGGACTGAAATCAAAGATTTACTTTTACTTGGTCAGCAACCATTCCATCGGCATGACCTCACAGCGAGAGTTTTCAAACAAAAATTAATACGTTTTATGGATCTCATCACTAAGAATCATATATACGGAGAAACTCGCTGCTGGATGTATTCGATTGAATGGCAGAAAAGAGGACTACCACATGCCCATATCTTAATTTGGTTGGTTGAAAGAATTGCTCGAACTCAAATTGACGATATTATTAATGCTGAACTGCCCGATCCAGAAGAAGATCCAGAATTATTTGAAATTGTCAAAAAACATATGATTCACGGACCATGTGGACTATACAACCCACATTCACCATGCATGAAAGATGGAAAATGCACTAAAAAGTATCCACGTCAAATGATACAAGAAACACAGACTGGTGGCGATGGTTATCCGCTGTACAGACGACGAAAACCAGATGATGGAGGACACACAACAACTATCAAAATCAATAACGTTTATTTCGAAATTGATAACCAGTGGATTGTGCCCTATTCTCCTATTCTTTCCAAATCATTCAATGCGCATATCAACGTGGAAGTCTGCAATTCAGTTAAATCAATTAAATACATATGTAAATATGTGAATAAAGGCAGCGATATGGCAGTTTTCGGACTTGCGAATCCCAATACTCCCGTTAATGAAGTAGAACAATTTCAAATGGGACGTTATATTAGTAGTAATGAAGCTGTATGGCGAATTCTTGGATTCGATATTCATGAACGCTTTCCTGCTGTTGTACATCTCAGTGTTCACTTGGAAAACGGTCAACGAGTCTACTTCACGGAAGTGAATGCACTCCAGAGAGCTGCAGACCCACCAAACACAACGTTGACCGCTTTTTTCCAATTATGTGCAGCTGACGAATTCGCGAAAACGCTGTTATATCATGAAGTCCCGCAATATTACACTTGGAATCAATCGACGAAGAAATTTTACAGAAGAAAACGAGGCGCCAGGCATTCTTCAATAGCTGGCATATTTTTCTCTGGAACATTGGGACGAGTATATACTGTTCATCCGAATAATAGTGAATGCTACTATTTGCGAATGCTGCTTCACGTGGTCAAAGGACCAACATCGTTTCAAGCAGTCAAAACCATCGATGGTCAAGTATGCCAGACATACAGAGAAACATGTTTCAAACTTGGTTTGCTTGAAAATGATCAACATTGGGACAACACATTGACAGAAGCATCTGAAACACGTCATGCTCACCAAATACGAAATCTGTTCGCCATAATCTTGACAACCTGTGCGCCATCTGATCCGAAAGATCTATGGGAAAAACACAAAGAAAATATGA
Organism: Lasioglossum lativentre; assembly: GCA_916610255.1. Lineage (NCBI taxonomy): Eukaryota > Metazoa > Arthropoda > Insecta > Hymenoptera > Halictidae > Lasioglossum > Lasioglossum lativentre. The sequence continues at coordinate 25,485 of CAKAJI010000501.1, forward strand.
GCGAAGACATACTTCTCCGAGAACGCAGAGACAACCCCGGCCTGGATGTACAATATTCGGAAGATATATATAATGAAGCCTTGATATTGCTTGAGGATATGTGTTTGTCGATTAACAACAAACTTCTTAATCAGCTTGGGCTATTTACACCGGACCGTAACAGAAACGATGTTGTTGATAGAGACGTATTGCGAGAAAAACAATATGATGTCGATGCGCTACAAGTTTATGTTGAGGCTCAGAAAAGGCTCTTAACACATGATCAACGACTCGCGTACGATACAGTTATGGAGTATGTACGAGGCGGAAATGGTGGACTCCTTTTTCTTGATGCACCAGGAGGCACAGGAAAAACATTTCTACTCAATTTAATACTCGCCGAAATTCGAATGAAGAATGAGATTGCTGTGGCTGTAGCATCATCGGGGATTGCAGCAACACTACTTGATGGAGGACGCACGGCGCATTCGGCTTTCAAGCTGCCATTAAATCTAAATCTTGCTACAGATCCGCTTTGTAACATTGGAAAAACATCTGGAATGGCAACTGTATTGAAAAAATGCAAAATCATTATTTGGGATGAATGTACCATGATACATAAGAAAGGACTTGAAGCACTTGATCGTACTCTACGAGATTTTCGAAGCGATCAACACCAAATGGGCGGAGCTCTGATATTGCTCGCCGGTGATTTCCGTCAAACTTTGCCCGTCATTCTAAGATCGACACCAGCAGACGAGCTGAACGCATGCCTGAAGAATTCGGCTCTTTGGAGACATGTGAAGAAAATTACACTTTCAACCAATATGCGTGTGCATTTACTTGGAAATGATATTTCTGCACAAATATTCGTCAAGCAACTTTTAAATATGGGCAATGGCAAACATCCGGTTATTCCTGAAACACAGGAGATATCGTTCCCACAAAACTTCTGTCAACTTCAATCATCAATTGAAGATCTTGAAATGAAGGTTTTTCCGAACATCGTTAACAACTTCAGGAATCACAATTGGCTATCCGAGAGAGCTATTTTAGCTCCAAAAAATGATGACGTTAATCGAATCAATAACAGGATTCAATTGAAAATTCCTGGTGTGGTTACCAAATATAAATCCATCGATACAGTTACAGAAGAGGATCAAGCGGTAAATTATCCAATAGAATTTCTGAATTCATTGGAGCCTGCTGGAATGCCACCACACATATTAACGTTGAAAGTTGGTTCACCAATACTGCTCCTTCGGAATCTCAACACGCCAAAGTTGTGCAACGGAACTAGACTTTCAGTGAAAAAACTGATGCCGAATGTGATTGAAGCAACAATAATTAACGGCAAATGTAAAGGAGAAGATGTGCTTATTCCACGCATTCCAATGATTCCTACTGATTTGCCCTTCACATTCAAACGACTGCAGTTTCCTGTGCGTCTTGCTTTCGCGATGACAATCAACAAAGCTCAAGGGCAGTCACTGCGCGTTGCCGGATTAAATTTAGAAAATCCATGTTTTTCGCATGGCCAACTATATGTCGCTTGCTCCAGAGTAGGAACTCCAAAATGTCTATACATATATACACCAAATCAAAAAACCAAAAATATTGTTTATCCACTCGCCTTACGCTAAATGTTAGCATTAGTTTAAATTGTTTAATGACCAAAATCTAAATTTGGGTGGCGTTTTCAAGGTCATTTGAAGGTCAACTTTGTTTTTTCAAATGTGTAAAAAGTGCGCGGATAAAAAAAAGTATCCTACGAAAATTATTGGTCTTTTTACGTACAATAAGATCCCATAATAAAAAATATAGGTTTCCATTTGAAAAAACAAAGTTGACCTTAAAATGACCTTGAACACGCCACAAAAATAAAAAACTGATACTGCCCTCCCTTTCCCTCTTGAAATTCTTGGATACGTGTTTCACACTTTTTTAATATCTTTCATATTTTTCGAGATATTCGGCTGGAAAGTTTTCAAATGAACACCCGGTATAATAAAATCGTGTCCGTCTGTCTGTGTGTGACGACATCAACTGAGAACGGCTGAACGTAGAAAGCTGGGGTTTGAACCATTAGAGGCGGCGTTTCTTCGAGAAGGTTTTAGAGCAAACCGCATTCGAAAAAGTCTATTTGTTCATAAGTTGTGACGTCATTACTGATCAAAGATAACTTTTTCGCCCACTTTGGGCACGTTACTGTTTATAAACTGGTTGCACCTGTATTCAATTTGACAGAGCGAGGGAGTGAGAGAGAGGGAGGGAGAGGGAGAGAGCGGGGGAACTTGTGGAAAGGGGAAGAGAGGGGAAAAGTGACAGGTAAAAACATGCTTTTAAAAAATACTGAGCCACAGCAACGCGTGGCGGGGGAAAGCTAGTACCTTATAATATAACGTAATATGCAGTGTATCATTGAAAATACCTTCCCATATAACTTAATATGCAGTGTATCATTGAATATACCTTATGATATAACGTAATTTGTAGTGTATCATTGAAAATACCTTATAGTATAACGTAATATGCAGTGTATCATTGAATATACCTTATAATATAACGTAATATGCAGTGTATCATTGAAAATACCTTATAATATAACGTAATATGCAGTGTATCATTGAAAATACCTTATAATATAACGTAATATGCAGTGTATCATTGAAAATACCTTCCCATATAACGTAATATGCAGTGTATCATTGAAAATACCTTATAATATATCGTAATTTGTAGTGTATCAATGAAAATACCTTCTCATATAACGTAATATGCAGTGTATCATTGAAAATACCTTATAATATATCGTTTTCTTGTAGTGTATCTTTGAAAATACCTTATAATATAACGTAATATGCAGTGTATCATTGAAAATACCTTATAATATATAGTAGTTTATCATTGAAAATACCTTATAATATAACTTAATATGCAGTGTATCATTGAAAATACCTTATGATATACCGTAATATGCAGTGTATCATTGAAAATACCTTATAATATATCGTAATTTGTAGTGTATCAATGAAAATACCTTCTCATATAACGTAATATGCAGTGTATCATTGAAAATACCTTATAATATATCGTTATTTGTAGTGTATCAATGAAAATACCTTCTCATATAACGTAATATGCAGTGTATCATTGAAAATACCTTATAATTTATCGTTATTTGTAATGTATCTTTGAAAATACCTTATAATATAACGTAATATGCAGTGTATCATTGAAAATACCTTATAATATAACGTAATATGCAGTGTATCATTGAAAATACCTTATAATATAACGTAATATGCAGTGTATCATTGAAAATACCTTCCCATATAACGTAATATGCAGTGTATCATTGAAAATACCTTATAATATAACGTAATTTGTAGTGTATCAATGAAAATACCTTCTCATATAACGTAATATGCAGTGTATCATTGAAAATACCTTATAATATATCGTTTTCTTGTAGTGTATCTTTGAAAATACCTTATAATATAACGTAATATGCAGTGTATCATTGAAAATACCTTATAATATATAGTAGTTTATCATTGAAAATACCTTATAATATAACTTAATATGCAGTGTATCATTGAAAATACCTTATGATATACCGTAACATGCAGTGTATCATTGAAAATACCTTATAGTATAACGTAATATGCAGTGTATCATTGAAAATACCTTATAATATATCGTTATTTGTAGTGTATCAATGAAAATACCTTCTCATATAACGTAATATGCAGTGTATCATTGAAAATACCTTACAATTTATCGTTATTTGTAATGTATCTTTGAAAATACCTTATAATATAACGTAATATGCAGTGTATCATTGAAAATACCTTATAATATAACGTAATATGCAGTGTATCATTGAAAATACCTTATAATATAACGTAATATGCAGTGTATCATTGAAAATACCTTCCCATATAACGTAATATGCAGTGTATCATTGAAAATACCTTATAATATATCGTAATTTGTAGTGTATCAATGAAAATACCTTCTCATATAACGTAATATGCAGTGTATCATTGAAAATACCTTATAATATATCGTTATTTGTAGTGTATCATTGAAAATACTTTATAATATAACGTAATATGCAGTGTATCATTGAAAATACCTTACAATATATAGTAGTTTATCATTGAAAATACTTTATAATATAACTTAATATGCAGTGTATCATTGAAAATACCTTATAGTATAACGTAATATGCAGTGTATCATTGAAAATACCTTATAATATATCGTTATTTGTAGTGTATCATTGAAAATACTTTATAATATAACGTAATATGCAGTGTATCATTGAAAATACCTTACAATATATAGTAGTTTATCATTGAAAATACTTTATAATATAACGTAATATGCAGTGTATCATTGAAAATACCTTATAATATAACGTAATATGCAGTGTATCATTGAAAATACCTTATAATATATAGTAATTTGTAGTGTATCAATGAAAATACCTTCTCATATAACGTAATATGCAGTGTATCATTGAAAATACCTTATAATATATCGTTATTTGTAGTGTATCATTGAAATTACCTTATAATATAACGTAATATGCAGTGTATCATTGAAAATACCTTATAATATAACGTAATATGCAGTGTATCATTGAAAATACCTTATAATATATAGTAGTTTATCATTGAAAATACCTTATAATATAACTTAATATGCAGTGTATCATTGAAAATACCTTATGATATACCGTAATATGCAGTGTATCATTGAAAATACCTTATAATATAACGTAATATGCAGTGTATCATTGAAAATACCTTATAATATATAGTAGTTTATCATTGAAAATACTTTATAATATAACTTAATATGCAGTGTATCATTGAAAATACCTTATAATATATCGTAACTTGTAGTGTATCATTGAAAATACCTTATAATATAACGTAATATGCAGTGTATCATTGAAAATACCTTATAATATATAGTAGTTTATCAATGAAAATACCTTATAGTATAACGTAATATGCAGTGTATCATTGAAAATACCTAGTAATATAACGTAATATGCAGTGTATCATTGAACATACCTTATAATATATTGCAGTTTATCATTGAAAATACCTTTTAATATAACTTAATATGCAGTGTATCATTGAAAATACCTTATGATATAACGTAATATGCAGTGTATCATTGAAAATACCTTAGAATATATGGTAATTCTAGTCTATCAATGTAAATACCTTTATAATATAACGTAATATGCAGTGTATCATTGAAAATACCTTATAATATATCGTAACTTGTAGTGTATCATTGAAAATACCTTATAATATAACGTAATATGCAGTGTATCATTGAAAATACCTTATAATATAACGTAATATGCAGTGTATCATTGAAAATACCTTCCCATATAACTTAATATGCAGTGTATCATTGAATATACCTTATGATATAACGTAATTTGTAGTGTATCATTGAAAATACCTTATAATATATAGTAGTTTATCATTGAAAATACCTTATAGTATAACGTAATATGCAGTGTATCATTGAAAATACCTTATAATATATCGTTATTTGTAGTGTATCTTTGAAAATACCTTATAATATAACGTAATATGCAGTGTATCATTGAAAATACCTTATAATATATAGTAGTTTATCATTGAAAATACCTTATAATATAACTTAATATGCAGTGTATCATTGAAAATACCTTATAGTATAACGTAATATGCAGTGCATCATTGAAAATTCCTTATAATATAACGTAATATGCAGTGTATCATTGAAAATACCTTATAATATAACGTAATATGCAGTGTATCATTGAAAATACCTTATAATATAACGTAATATGCAGTGTATCATTGAAAATACCTTCCCATATAACGTAATATGCAGTGTATCATTGAAAATACCTTATAATATATCGTAATTTGTAGTGTATCAATGAAAATACCTTCTCATATAACGTAATATGCAGTGTATCATTGAAAATACCTTATAATATATCGTTTTCTTGTAGTGTATCTTTGAAAATACCTTATAATATAACGTAATATGCAGTGTATCATTGAAAATACCTTATAATATATAGTAGTTTATCATTGAAAATACCTTATAATATAACTTAATATGCAGTGTATCATTGAAAATACCTTATGATATACCGTAACATGCAGTGTATTATTGAAAATACCTTATAGTATAACGTAATATGCAGTGTATCATTGAAAATACCTTATAATATATCGTTATTTGTAGTGTATCAATGAAAATACCTTCTCATATAACGTAATATGCAGTGTATCATTGAAAATACCTTATAATTTATAGTTATTTGTAATGTATCTTTGAAAATACCTTATAATATAACGTAATATGCAGTGTATCATTGAAAATACCTTATAATATAACGTAATATGCAGTGTATCATTGAAAATACCTTATAATATAACGTAATATGCAGTGTATCATTGAAAATACCTTCCCATATAACGTAATATGCAGTGTATCATTGAAAATACCTTATAATATATCGTAATGTGTAGTGTATCAATGAAAATACCTTCTCATATAACGTAATATGCAGTGTATCATTGAAAATACCTTATAATATATCGTTTTCTTGTAGTGTATCTTTGAAAATACCTTATAATATAACGTAATATGCAGTGTATCATTGAAAATACCTTATAATATATAGTAGTTTATCATTGAAAATACCTTATAATATAACTTAATATGCAGTGTATCATTGAAAATACCTTATGATATACCGTAACATGCAGTGTATCATTGAAAATACCTTATAGTATAACGTAATATGCAGTGTATCATTGAAAATACCTTATAATATATCGTTATTTGTAGTGTATCAATGAAAATACCTTCTCATATAACGTAATATGCAGTGTATCATTGAAAATACCTTATAATTTATCGTTATTTGTAATGTATCTTTGAAAATACCTTATAATATAACGTAATATGCAGTGTATCTTTGAAAATACCTTATAATATAACGTAATATGCAGTGTATCATTGAAAATACCTTATAATATAACGTAATATGCAGTGTATCATTGAAAATACCTTCCCATATAACGTAATATGCAGTGTATCATTGAAAATACCTTATAATATATCGTAATTTGTAGTGTATCAATGAAAATACCTTCTCATATAACGTAATATGCAGTGTATCATTCAAAATACCTTATAATATATCGTTACTTGAAGTGTATCATTGAAAATACTTTATAATATAACGTAATATGCAGTGTATCATTGAAAATACCTTATAATATAACGTAATATGCAGTGTATCATTGAAAATACCTTATAATATAACGTAATATGCAGTGTATCATTGAAAATACCTTCCCATATAACTTAATATGCAGTGTATCATTGAATATACCTTATGATATAACGTAATTTGTAGTGTATCATTGAAAATACCTTATAATATATAGTAGTTTATCATTGAAAATACCTTATAGTATAACGTAATATGCAGTGTATCATTGAAAATACCTAGTAATATAACGTAATATGCAGTGTATCATTGAACATACCTTATAATATATTGCAGTTTATCATTGAAAATACCTTTTAATATAACTTAATATGCAGTGTATCATTGAAAATACCTTATGATATATCGTTTTCTTGTAGTGTATCTTTGAAAATACCTTATAATATAACGTAATATGCAGTGTATCATTGAAAATACCTTATAATATATAGTAGTTTATCATTGAAAATACCTTATAATATAACTTAATATGCAGTGTATCATTGAAAATACCTTATGATATACCGTAACATGCAGTGTATCATTGAAAATAACTTATAGTATAACGTAATATGCAGTGTATCATTGAAAATACCTTATAATATATCGTTATTTGTAGTGTATCAATGAAAATACCTTCTCATATAACGTAATATGCAGTGTATCATTGAAAATACCTTATAATTTATAGTTATTTGTAATGTATCTTTGAAAATACCTTATAATATAACGTAATATGCAGTGTATCATTGAAAATACCTTATAATATAACGTAATATGCAGTGTATCATTGAAAATACCTTATAATATAACGTAATATGCAGTGTATCATTGAAAATACCTTCCCATATAACGTAATATGCAGTGTATCATTGAAAATACCTTATAATATATCGTAATTTGTAGTGTATCAATGAAAATACCTTCTCATATAACGTAATATGCAGTGTATCATTGAAAATACCTTATAATATATCGTTTTCTTGTAGTGTATCTTTGAAAATACCTTATAATATAACGTAATATGCAGTGTATCATTGAAAATACCTTATAATATATAGTAGTTTATCATTGAAAATACCTTATAATATAACTTAATATGCAGTGTATCATTGAAAATACCTTATGATATACCGTAACATGCAGTGTATCATTGAAAATACCTTATAGTATAACGTAATATGCAGTGTATCATTGAAAATACCTTATAATATATCGTTATTTGTAGTGTATCAATGAAAATACCTTCTCATATAACGTAATATGCAGTGTATCATTGAAAATACCTTATAATTTATCGTTATTTGTAATGTATCTTTGAAAATACCTTATAATATAACGTAATATGCAGTGTATCATTGAAAATACCTTATAATATATAGTAGTTTATCATTGAAAATACCTTATAATATAACTTAATATGCAGTGTATCATTGAAAATACCTTATAGTATAACGTAATATGCAGTGCATCATTGAAAATACCTTATAATATAACGTAATATGCAGTGTATCATTGAAAATACCTTATAATATAACGTAATATGCAGTGTATCATTGAAAATACCTTATAATATAACGTAATATGCAGTGTATCATTGAAAATACCTTCCCATATAACGTAATATGCAGTGTATCATTGAAAATACCTTATAATATATCGTAATTTGTAGTGTATCAATGAAAATACCTTCTCATATAACGTAATATGCAGTGTATCATTGAAAATACCTTATAATATATCGTTTTCTTGTAGTGTATCTTTGAAAATACCTTATAATATAACGTAATATGCAGTGTATCATTGAAAATACCTTATAATATATAGTAGTTTATCATTGAAAATACCTTATAATATAACTTAATATGCAGTGTATCATTGAAAATACCTTATGATATACCGTAACATGCAGTGTATCATTGAAAATACCTTATAGTATAACGTAATATGCAGTGTATCATTGAAAATACCTTATAATATATCGTTATTTGTAGTGTATCAATGAAAATACCTTCTCATATAACGTAATATGCAGTGTATCATTGAAAATAACTTATAGTATAACGTAATATGCAGTGTATCATTGAAAATACCTTATAATATATCGTTATTTGTAGTGTATCAATGAAAATACCTTCTCATATAACGTAATATGCAGTGTATCATTGAAAATACCTTATAATTTATAGTTATTTGTAATGTATCTTTGAAAATACCTTATAATATAACGTAATATGCAGTGTATCATTGAAAATACCTTATAATATAACGTAATATGCAGTGTATCATTGAAAATACCTTATAATATAACGTAATATGCAGTGTATCATTGAAAATACCTTCCCATATAACGTAATATGCAGTGTATCATTGAAAATACCTTATAATATATCGTAATTTGTAGTGTATCAATGAAAATACCTTCTCATATAACGTAATATGCAGTGTATCATTGAAAATACCTTATAATATATCGTTTTCTTGTAGTGTATCTTTGAAAATACCTTATAATATAACGTAATATGCAGTGTATCATTGAAAATACCTTATAATATATAGTAGTTTATCATTGAAAATACCTTATAATATAACTTAATATGCAGTGTATCATTGAAAATACCTTATGATATACCGTAACATGCAGTGTATCATTGAAAATACCTTATAGTATAACGTAATATGCAGTGTATCATTGAAAATACCTTATAATATATCGTTATTTGTAGTGTATCAATGAAAATACCTTCTCATATAACGTAATATGCAGTGTATCATTGAAAATACCTTATAATTTATCGTTATTTGTAATGTATCTTTGAAAATACCTTATAATATAACGTAATATGCAGTGTATCATTGAAAATACCTTATAATATATAGTAGTTTATCATTGAAAATACCTTATAATATAACTTAATATGCAGTGTATCATTGAAAATACCTTATAGTATAACGTAATATGCAGTGCATCATTGAAAATACCTTATAATATAACGTAATATGCAGTGTATCATTGAAAATACCTTATAATATAACGTAATATGCAGTGTATCATTGAAAATACCTTATAATATAACGTAATATGCAGTGTATCATTGAAAATACCTTCCCATATAACGTAATATGCAGTGTATCATTGAAAATACCTTATAATATATCGTAATTTGTAGTGTATCAATGAAAATACCTTCTCATATAACGTAATATGCAGTGTATCATTGAAAATACCTTATAATATATCGTTTTCTTGTAGTGTATCTTTGAAAATACCTTATAATATAACGTAATATGCAGTGTATCATTGAAAATACCTTATAATATATAGTAGTTTATCATTGAAAATACCTTATAATATAACTTAATATGCAGTGTATCATTGAAAATACCTTATGATATACCGTAACATGCAGTGTATCATTGAAAATACCTTATAGTATAACGTAATATGCAGTGTATCATTGAAAATACCTTATAATATATCGTTATTTGTAGTGTATCAATGAAAATACCTTCTCATATAACGTAATATGCAGTGTATCATTGAAAATACCTTATAATTTATAGTTATTTGTAATGTATCTTTGAAAATACCTTATAATATAACGTAATATGCAGTGTATCATTGAAAATACCTTATAATATAACGTAATATGCAGTGTATCATTGAAAATACCTTATAATATAACGTAATATGCAGTGTATCATTGAAAATACCTTCCCATATAACGTAATATGCAGTGTATCATTGAAAATACCTTATAATATATCGTAATTTGTAGTGTATCAATGAAAATACCTTCTCATATAACGTAATATGCAGTGTATCATTGAAAATACCTTATAATATATCGTTTTCTTGTAGTGTATCTTTGAAAATACCTTATAATATAACGTAATATGCAGTGTATCATTGAAAATACCTTATAATATATAGTAGTTTATCATTGAAAATACCTTATAATATAACTTAATATGCAGTGTATCATTGAAAATACCTTATGATATACCGTAACATGCAGTGTATCATTGAAAATACCTTATAGTATAACGTAATATGCAGTGTATCATTGAAAATACCTTATAATATATCGTTATTTGTAGTGTATCAATGAAAATACCTTCTCATATAACGTAATATGCAGTGTATCATTGAAAATACCTTATAATTTATCGTTATTTGTAATGTATCTTTGAAAATACCTTATAATATAACGTAATATGCAGTGTATCATTGAAAATACCTTATAATATAACGTAATATGCAGTGTATCATTGAAAATACCTTATAATATAACGTAATATGCAGTGTATCATTGAAAATACCTTCCCATATAACGTAATATGCAGTGTATCATTGAAAATACCTTATAATATATCGTAATTTGTAGTGTATCAATGAAAATACCTTCTCATATAACGTAATATGCAGTGTATCATTGAAAATACCTTATAATATATCGTTATTTGAAGTGTATCATTGAAAATACTTTATAATATAACGTAATATGCAGTGTATCATTGAAAATACCTTATAATATAACGTAATATGCAGTGTATCATTGAAAATACCTTATAATATAACGTAATATGCAGTGTATCATTGAAAATACCTTCCCATATAACTTAATATGCAGTGTATCATTGAATATACCTTATGATATAACGTAATTTGTAGTGTATCATTGAAAATACCTTATAATATATAGTAGTTTATCATTGAAAATACCTTATAGTATAACGTAATATGCAGTGTATCATTGAAAATACCTAGTAATATAACGTAATATGCAGTGTATCATTGAACATACCTTATAATATATTGCAGTTTATCATTGAAAATACCTTTTAATATAACTTAATATGCAGTGTATCATTGAAAATACCTTATGATATATCGTTTTCTTGTAGTGTATCTTTGAAAATACCTTATAATATAACGTAATATGCAGTGTATCATTGAAAATACCTTATAATATAACGTAATATGCAGTGTATCATTGAAAATACCTTATAATATAACGTAATATGCAGTGTATCATTGAAAATACCTTCCCATATAACGTAATATGCAGTGTATCATTGAAAATACCTTATAATATATCGTAATTTGTAGTGTATCAATGAAAATACCTTCTCATATAACGTAATATGCAGTGTATCATTGAAAATACCTTATAATATATCGTTTTCTTGTAGTGTATCTTTGAAAATACCTTATAATATAACGTAATATGCAGTGTATCATTGAAAATACCTTATAATATATAGTAGTTTATCATTGAAAATACCTTATAATATAACTTAATATGCAGTGTATCATTGAAAATACCTTATGATATACCGTAACATGCAGTGTATCATTGAAAATACCTTATAGTATAACGTAATATGCAGTGTATCATTGAAAATACCTTATAATATATCGTTATTTGTAGTGTATCAATGAAAATACCTTCTCATATAACGTAATATGCAGTGTATCATTGAAAATACCTTATAATTTATCGTTATTTGTAATGTATCTTTGAAAATACCTTATAATATAACGTAATATGCAGTGTATCATTGAAAATACCTTATAATATAACGTAATATGCAGTGTATCATTGAAAATACCTTATAATATAACGTAATATGCAGTGTATCATTGAAAATACCTTCCCATATAACGTAATATGCAGTGTATCATTGAAAATACCTTATAATATATCGTAATTTGTAGTGTATCAATGAAAATACCTTCTCATATAACGTAATATGCAGTGTATCATTGAAAATACCTTATAATATATCGTTATTTGAAGTGTATCATTGAAAATACTTTATAATATAACGTAATATGCAGTGTATCATTGAAAATACCTTATAATATAACGTAATATGCAGTGTATCATTGAAAATACCTTATAATATAACGTAATATGCAGTGTATCATTGAAAATACCTTCCCATATAACTTAATATGCAGTGTATCATTGAATATACCTTATGATATAACGTAATTTGTAGTGTATCATTGAAAATACCTTATAATATATAGTAGTTTATCATTGAAAATACCTTATAGTATAACGTAATATGCAGTGTATCATTGAAAATACCTTATAATATATAGTAGTTTATCATTGAAAATACCTTATAATATAACTTAATATGCAGTGTATCATTGAAAATACCTTATAGTATAACGTAATATGCAGTGCATCATTGAAAATACCTTATAATATAACGTAATATGCAGTGTATCATTGAAAATACCTTATAATATAACGTAATATGCAGTGTATCATTGAAAATACCTTATAATATAACGTAATATGCAGTGTATCATTGAAAATACCTTCCCATATAACGTAATATGCAGTGTATCATTGAAAATACCTTATAATATATCGTAATTTGTAGTGTATCAATGAAAATACCTTCTCATATAACGTAATATGCAGTGTATCATTGAAAATACCTTATAATATATCGTTATTTGAAGTGTATCATTGAAAATACTTTATAATATAACGTAATATGCAGTGTATCATTGAAAATACCTTATAATATAACGTAATATGCAGTGTATCATTGAAAATACCTTATAATATAACGTAATATGCAGTGTATCATTGAAAATACCTTCCCATATAACTTAATATGCAGTGTATCATTGAATATACCTTATGATATAACGTAATTTGTAGTGTATCATTGAAAATACCTTATAATATATAGTAGTTTATCATTGAAAATACCTTATAGTATAACGTAATATGCAGTGTATCATTGAAAATACCTAGTAATATAACGTAATATGCAGTGTATCATTGAACATACCTTATAATATATTGCAGTTTATCATTGAAAATACCTTTTAATATAACTTAATATGCAGTGTATCATTGAAAATACCTTATGATATAACGTAATATGCAGTGTATCATTGAAAATACCTTAGAATATATGGTAATTCTAGTCTATCAATGAAAATACCTTATAATATAACGTAATATGCAGTGTATCATTGAAAATACCTTATAATATATCGTAACTTGTAGTGTATCATTGAAAATACCTTATAATATAACGTAATATGCAGTGTATCATTGAAAATACCTTATAATATAACGTAATATGCAGTGTATCATTGAAAATACCTTATAATATAACGTAATATGCAGTGTATCATTGAAAATACCTTATAATATAACGTAATATGCAGTGTATCATTGAAAATACCTTCCCATATAACGTAGTATGCAGTGTATCATTGAAAATACCTTATAATATATCGTAATTTGTAGTGTATCAATGAAAATACCTTCTCATATAACGTAATATGCAGTGTATCATTGAAAATACCTTATAATATATCGTTATTTGAAGTGTATCATTGAAAATACTTTATAATATAACGTAATATGCAGTGTATCATTGAAAATACCTTATAATATAACGTAATATGCAGTGTATCATTGAAAATACCTTCCCATATAACTTAATATGCAGTGTATCATTGAATATACCTTATGATATAACGTAATTTGTAGTGTATCATTGAAAATACCTTATAATATATAGTAGTTTATCATTGAAAATACCTTATAGTATAACGTAATATGCAGTGTATCATTGAAAATACCTAGTAATATAACGTAATATGCAGTGTATCATTGAACATACCTTATAATATATTGCAGTTTATCATTGAAAATACCTTTTAATATAACTTAATATGCAGTGTATCATTGAAAATACCTTATGATATATCGTTTTCTTGTAGTGTATCTTTGAAAATACCTTATAATATAACGTAATATGCAGTGTATCATTGAAAATACCTTATAATATATAGTAGTTTATCATTGAAAATACCTTATAATATAACTTAATATGCAGTGTATCATTGAAAATACCTTATGATATACCGTAACATGCAGTGTATCATTGAAAATAACTTATAGTATAACGTAATATGCAGTGTATCATTGAAAATACCTTATAATATATCGTTATTTGTAGTGTATCAATGAAAATACCTTCTCATATAACGTAATATGCAGTGTATCATTGAAAATACCTTATAATTTATAGTTATTTGTAATGTATCTTTGAAAATACCTTATAATATAACGTAATATGCAGTGTATCATTGAAAATACCTTATAATATAACGTAATATGCAGTGTATCATTGAAAATACCTTATAATATAACGTAATATGCAGTGTATCATTGAAAATACCTTCCCATATAACGTAATATGCAGTGTATCATTGAAAATACCTTATAATATATCGTAATTTGTAGTGTATCAATGAAAATACCTTCTCATATAACGTAATATGCAGTGTATCATTGAAAATACCTTATAATATATCGTTTTCTTGTAGTGTATCTTTGAAAATACCTTATAATATAACGTAATATGCAGTGTATCATTGAAAATACCTTATAATATATAGTAGTTTATCATTGAAAATACCTTATAATATAACTTAATATGCAGTGTATCATTGAAAATACCTTATGATATACCGTAACATGCAGTGTATCATTGAAAATACCTTATAGTATAACGTAATATGCAGTGTATCATTGAAAATACCTTATAATATATCGTTATTTGTAGTGTATCAATGAAAATACCTTCTCATATAACGTAATATGCAGTGTATCATTGAAAATACCTTATAATTTATCGTTATTTGTAATGTATCTTTGAAAATACCTTATAATATAACGTAATATGCAGTGTATCATTGAAAATACCTTATAATATAACGTAATATGCAGTGTATCATTGAAAATACCTTATAATATAACGTAATATGCAGTGTATCATTGAAAATACCTTCCCATATAACGTAATATGCAGTGTATCATTGAAAATACCTTATAATATATCGTAATTTGTAGTGTATCAATGAAAATACCTTCTCATATAACGTAATATGCAGTGTATCATTGAAAATACCTTATAATATATCGTTATTTGAAGTGTATCATTGAAAATACTTTATAATATAACGTAATATGCAGTGTATCATTGAAAATACCTTATAATATAACGTAATATGCAGTGTATCATTGAAAATACCTTATAATATAACGTAATATGCAGTGTATCATTGAAAATACCTTCCCATATGACTTAATATGCAGTGTATCATTGAATATACCTTATGATATAACGTAATTTGTAGTGTATCATTGAAAATACCTTATAATATATAGTAGTTTATCATTGAAAATACCTTATAGTATAACGTAATATGCAGTGTATCATTGAAAATACCTAGTAATATAACGTAATATGCAGTGTATCATTGAACATACCTTATAATATATTGCAGTTTATCATTGAAAATACCTTTTAATATAACTTAATATGCAGTGTATCATTGAAAATACCTTATGATATAACGTAATATGCAGTGTATCATTGAAAATACCTTAGAATATATGGTAATTCTAGTCTATCAATGAAAATACCTTATAATATAACGTAATATGCAGTGTATCATTGAAAATACCTTATAATATATCGTAACTTGTAGTGTATCATTGAAAATACCTTATAATATAACGTAATATGCAGTGTATCATTGAAAATACCTTATAATATAACGTAATATGCAGTTTATCATTGAAAATACCTTCCCATATAACTTAATATGCATTGTATCATTGAATATACCTTATGATATAACGTAATTTGTAGTGTATCATTGAAAATACCTTATAATATATAGTAGTTTATCATTGAAAATACCTTATAGTATAACGTAATATGCAGTGTATCATTGAAAATACCTTATAATATATCGTTATTTGTAGTGTATCTTTGAAAATACCTTATAATATAACGTAATATGCAGTGTATCATTGAAAATACCTTATAATATATAGTAGTTTATCATTGAAAATACCTTATAATATAACTTAATATGCAGTGTATCATTGAAAATACCTTATAGTATAACGTAATATGCAGTGCATCATTGAAAATACCTTATAATATAACGTAATATGCAGTGTATCATTGAAAATACCTTATAATATAACGTAATATGCAGTGTATCATTGAAAATACCTTATAATATAACGTAATATGCAGTGTATCATTGAAAATACCTTCCCATATAACGTAATATGCAGTGTATCATTGAAAATACCTTATAATATATCGTAATTTGTAGTGTATCAATGAAAATACCTTCTCATATAACGTAATATGCAGTGTATCATTGAAAATACCTTATAATATATCGTTATTTGAAGTGTATCATTGAAAATACCTTATAATATAACGTAATATGCAGTGTATCATTGAAAATACCTTATAATATAACGTAATATGCAGTGTATCATTGAAAATACCTTATAATATAACGTAATATGCAGTGTATCATTGAAAATACCTTCCCATATAACTTAATATGCAGTGTATCATTGAATATACCTTATGATATAACGTAATTTGTAGTGTATCATTGAAAATACCTTATAATATATAGTAGTTTATCATTGAAAATACCTTATAGTATAACGTAATATGCAGTGTATCATTGAAAATACCTAGTAATATAACGTAATATGCAGTGTATCATTGAACATACCTTATAATATATTGCAGTTTATCATTGAAAATACCTTTTAATATAACTTAATATGCAGTGTATCATTGAAAATACCTTATGATATAACGTAATATGCAGTGTATCATTGAAAATACCTTAGAATATATGGTAATTCTAGTCTATCAATGAAAATACCTTATAATATAACGTAATATGCAGTGTATCATTGAAAATACCTTATAATATATCGTAACTTGTAGTGTATCATTGAAAATACCTTATAATATAACGTAATATGCAGTGTATCATTGAAAATACCTTATAATATAACGTAATATGCAGTGTATCATTGAAAATACCTTCCCATATAACTTAATATGCAGTGTATCATTGAATATAACTTATGATATAACGTAATTTGTAGTGTATCATTGAAAATACCTTATAATATATAGTAGTTTATCATTGAAAATACCTTATAGTATAACGTAATATGCAGTGTATCATTGAAAATACCTTATAATATATAGTAGTTTATCATTGAAAATACCTTATAATATAACTTAATATGCAGTGTATCATTGAAAATACCTTATAGTATAACGTAATATGCAGTGCATCATTGAAAATACCTTATAATATAATGTAATATGCAGTGTATCATTGAAAATACCTTATAATATAACGTAATATGCAGTGTATCATTGAAAATACCTTATAATATAACGTAATATGCAGTGTATCATTGAAAATACCTTCCCATATAACGTAATATGCAGTGTATCATTGAAAATACCTTATAATATATCGTAATTTGTAGTGTATCAATGAAAATACCTTCTCATATAACGTAATATGCAGTGTATCATTGAAAATACCTTATAATATATCGTTATTTGAAGTGTATCATTGAAAATACCTTATAATATAACGTAATATGCAGTGTATCATTGAAAATACCTTATAATATAACGTAATATGCAGTGTATCATTGAAAATACCTTATAATATAACGTAATATGCAGTGTATCATTGAAAATACCTTCCCATATAACTTAATATGCAGTGTATCATTGAATATACCTTATGATATAACGTAATTTGTAGTGTATCATTGAAAATACCTTATAATATATAGTAGTTTATCATTGAAAATACCTTATAGTATAACGTAATATGCAGTGTATCATTGAAAATACCTAGTAATATAACGTAATATGCAGTGTATCATTGAACATACCTTATAATATATTGCAGTTTATCATTGAAAATACCTTTTAATATAACTTAATATGCAGTGTATCATTGAAAATACCTTATGATATAACGTAATATGCAGTGTATCATTGAAAATACCTTAGAATATATGGTAATTCTAGTCTATCAATGAAAATACCTTATAATATAACGTAATATGCAGTGTATCATTGAAAATACCTTATAATATATCGTAACTTGTAGTGTATCATTGAAAATACCTTATAATATAACGTAATATGCAGTGTATCATTGAAAATACCTTATAATATAACGTAATATGCAGTGTATCATTGAAAATACCTTCCCATATAACTTAATATGCAGTGTATCATTGAATATAACTTATGATATAACGTAATTTGTAGTGTATCATTGAAAATACCTTATAATATATAGTAGTTTATCATTGAAAATACCTTATAGTATAACGTAATATGCAGTGTATCATTGAAAATACCTTATAATATATCGTTATTTGTAGTGTATCTTTGAAAATACCTTATAATATAACGTAATATGCAGTGTATCATTGAAAATACCTTATAATATATAGTAGTTTATCATTGAAAATACCTTATAATATAACTTAATATGCAGTGTATCATTGAAAATACCTTATAGTATAACGTAATATGCAGTGCATCATTGAAAATACCTTATAATATAACGTAATATGCAGTGTATCATTGAAAATACCTTATAATATAACGTAATATGCAGTGTATCATTGAAAATACCTTATAATATATCGTTATTTGAAGTGTATCATTGAAAATACTTTATAATATAACGTAATATGCAGTGTATCATTGAAAATACCTTATAATATAACGTAATATGCAGTGTATCATTGAAAATACCTTATAATATAACGTAATATGCAGTGTATCATTGAAAATACCTTATAATATAACGTAATATGCAGTGTATCATTGAAAATACCTTATAATATATCGTTATTTGAAGTGTATCATTGAAAATACTTTATAATATAACGTAATATGCAGTGTATCATTGAAAATACCTTATAATATAACGTAATATGCAGTGTATCATTGAAAATACCTTATAATATAACGTAATATGCAGTGTATCATTGAAAATACCTTCCCATATAACTTAATATGCAGTGTATCATTGAATATACCTTATGATATAACGTAATTTGTAGTGTATCAATGAAAATACCTTATAATATATAGTAGTTTATCATTGAAAATACCTTATAGTATAACGTAATATGCAGTGTATCATTGAAAATACCTAGTAATATAACGTAATATGCAGTGTATCATTGAACATACCTTATAATATATCGTTTTCTTGTAGTGTAACTTTGAAAATACCTTATAATATAACGTAATATGCAGTGTATCATTGAAAATACCTTATAATATATAGTAGTTTATCATTGAAAATACCTTATAATATAACTTAATATGCAGTGTATCATTGAAAATACCTTATGATATACCGTAATATGCAGTGTATCATTGAAAATACCTTATAATATAACGTAATATGCAGTGTATCATTGAAAATACCTTATAATATATCGTAACTTGTAGTGTATCATTGAAAATACCTTATAATATAACGTAATATGCAGTGTATCATTGAAAATACCTTATAATATAACGTAATATGCAGTGTATCATTGAAAATACCTTCCCATATAACTTAATATGCAGTGTATCATTGAATATAACTTATGATATAACGTAATTTGTAGTGTATCATTGAAAATACCTTATAATATATAGTAGTTTATCATTGAAAATACCTTATAGTATAACGCAATATGCAGTGTATCATTGAAAATACCTTATAATATATCGTTATTTGTAGTGTATCTTTGAAAATACCTTATAATATAACGTAATATGCAGTGTATCATTGAAAATACCTTATAATATATAGTAGTTTATCATTGAAAATACCTTATAATATAACTTAATATGCAGTGTATCATTGAAAATACCTTATAGTATAACGTAATATGCAGTGCATCATTGAAAATACCTTATAATATAACGTAATATGCAGTGTATCATTGAAAATACCTTATAATATAACGTAATATGCAGTGTATCATTGAAAATACCTTATAATATAACGTAATATGCAGTGTATCATTGAAAATACCTTCCCATATAACGTAATATGCAGTGTATCATTGAAAATACCTTATAATATATCGTAATTTGTAGTGTATCATTGAACATACCTTATAATATATTGCAGTTTATCATTGAAAATACCTTTTAATATAACTTAATATGCAGTGTATCATTGAAAATACCTTATGATATAACGTAATATGCAGTGTATCATTGAAAATACCTAGTAATATAACGTAATATGCAGTGTATCATTGAACATACCTTATAATATATCGTTTTCTTGTAGTGTAACTTTGAAAATACCTTATAATATAACGTAATATGCAGTGTATCATTGAAAATACCTTATAATATATAGTAGTTTATCATTGAAAATACCTTATAATATAACTTAATATGCAGTGTATCATTGAAAATACCTTATGATATACCGTAATATGCAGTGTATCATTGAAAATACCTTATAATATAACGTAATATGCAGTGTATCATTGAAAATACCTTATAATATATCGTAACTTGTAGTGTATCATTGAAAATACCTTATAATATAACGTAATATGCAGTGTATCATTGAAAATACCTTATAATATAACGTAATATGCAGTGTATCATTGAAAATACCTTCCCATATAACTTAATATGCAGTGTATCATTGAATATAACTTATGATATAACGTAATTTGTAGTGTATCATTGAAAATACCTTATAATATATAGTAGTTTATCATTGAAAATACCTTATAGTATAACGCAATATGCAGTGTATCATTGAAAATACCTTATAATATATCGTTATTTGTAGTGTATCTTTGAAAATACCTTATAATATAACGTAATATGCAGTGTATCATTGAACATACCTTATAATATATTGCAGTTTATTATTGAAAATACCTTTTAATATAACTTAATATGCAGTGTATCATTGAAAATACCTTATGATATAACGTAATATGCAGTGTATCATTGAAAATACCTTAGAATATATGGTAATTCTAGTCTATCAATGAAAATACCTTATAATATAACGTAATATGCAGTGTATCATTGAAAATACCTTATAATATAACGTAATATGCAGTGTATCATTGAAAATACCTTCCCATATAACGTAATATGCAGTGTATCATTGAAAATACCTTATAATATATCGTAATTTGTAGTGTATCAATGAAAATACCTTCTCATATAACGTAATATGCAGTGTATCATTGAAAATACCTTATAATATATCGTTTTCTTGTAGTGTAACTTTGAAAATACCTTATAATATAACGTAATATGCAGTGTATCATTGAAAATACCTTATAATATATAGTAGTTTATCATTGAAAATACCTTATAATATAACTTAATATGCAGTGTATCATTGAAAATACCTTATGATATACCGTAATATGCAGTGTATCATTGAAAATACCTTATAGTATAACGTAATATGCAGTGTATCATTGAAAATACCTTATAATATATCGTTATTTGTAGTGTATCAATGAAAATACCTTCTCATATAACGTAATATGCAGTGTATCATTGAAAATACCTTATAATTTATCGTTATTTGTAATGTATCTTTGAAAATACCTTATAATATAACGTAATATGCAGTGTATCATTGAAAATACCTTATAATATAACGTAATATGCAGTGTATCATTGAAAATACCTTATAATATATAGTAGTTTATCATTGAAAATACCTTATAGTTTAACGTAATATGCAGTGTATCATTGAAAATACCTAGTAATATAACGTAATATGCAGTGTATCATTGAACATACCTTATAATATATTGCAGTTTATCATTGAAAATACCTTTTAATATAACTTAATATGCAGTGTATCATTGAAAATACCTTATGATATAACGTAATATGCAGTGTATCATTGAAAATACCTTAGAATATATGGTAATTCTAGTCTATCAATGAAAATACCTTATAATATAACGTAATATGCAGTGTATCATTGAAAATACCTTATAATATATCGTAACTTGTAGTGTATCATTGAAAATACCTTATAATATATAGTAGTTTATCATTGAAAATACCTTATAGTATAACGCAATATGCAGTGTATCATTGAAAATACCTTATAATATATCGTTATTTGTAGTGTATCTTTGAAAATACCTTATAATATAACGTAATATGCAGTGTATCATTGAAAATACCTTATAATATATAGTAGTTTATCATTGAAAATACCTTATAATATAACTTAATATGCAGTGTATCATTGAAAATACCTTATAGTATAACGTAATATGCAGTGCATCATTGAAAATACCTTATAATATAACGTAATATGCAGTGTATCATTGAAAATACCTTATAATATAACGTAATATGCAGTGTATCATTGAAAATACCTTATAATATAACGTAATATGCAGTGTATCATTGAAAATACCTTCCCATATAACGTAATATGCAGTGTATCATTGAAAATACCTTATAATATATCGTAATTTGTAGTGTATCAATGAAAATACCTTCTCATATAACGTAATATGCAGTGTATCATTGAAAATACCTTATAATATATCGTTTTCTTGTAGTGTAACTTTGAAAATACCTTATAATATAACGTAATATGCAGTGTATCATTGAAAATACCTTATAATATATAGTAGTTTATCATTGAAAATACCTTATAATATAACTTAATATGCAGTGTATCATTGAAAATACCTTATGATATACCGTAATATGCAGTGTATCATTGAAAATACCTTATAGTATAACGTAATATGCAGTGTATCATTGAAAATACCTTATAATATATCGTTATTTGTAGTGTATCAATGAAAATACCTTCTCATATAACGTAATATGCAGTGTATCATTGAAAATACCTTATAATTTATCGTTATTTGTAATGTATCTTTGAAAATACCTTATAATATAACGTAATATGCAGTGTATCATTGAAAATACCTTATAATATAACGTAATATGCAGTGTATCATTGAAAATACCTTATAATATATCGTTTTCTTGTAGTGTAACTTTGAAAATACCTTATAATATAACGTAATATGCAGTGTATCATTGAAAATACCTTATAATATATAGTAGTTTATCATTGAAAATACCTTATAATATAACTTAATATGCAGTGTATCATTGAAAATACCTTATGATATACCGTAATATGCAGTGTATCATTGAAAATACCTTATAGTATAACGTAATATGCAGTGTATCATTGAAAATACCTTATAATATATCGTTATTTGTAGTGTATCAATGAAAATACCTTCTCATATAACGTAATATGCAGTGTATCATTGAAAATACCTTATAATTTATCGTTATTTGTAATGTATCTTTGAAAATACCTTATAATATAACGTAATATGCAGTGTATCATTGAAAATACCTTATAATATAACGTAATATGCAGTGTATCATTGAACATACCTTATAATATATTGCAGTTTATCATTGAAAATACCTTTTAATATAACTTAATATGCAGTGTATCATTGAAAATACCTTATGATATAACGTAATATGCAGTGTATCATTGAAAATACCTTAGAATATATGGTAATTCTAGTCTATCAATGAAAATACCTTATAATATAACGTAATATGCAGTGTATCATTGAAAATACCTTATAATATATCGTAACTTGTAGTGTATCATTGAAAATACCTTATAATATATAGTAGTTTATCATTGAAAATACCTTATAGTATAACGCAATATGCAGTGTATCATTGAAAATACCTTATAATATATCGTTATTTGTAGTGTATCTTTGAAAATACCTTATAATATAACGTAATATGCAGTGTATCATTGAAAATACCTTATAATATATAGTAGTTTATCATTGAAAATACCTTATAATATAACTTAATATGCAGTGTATCATTGAAAATACCTTATAATATAACGTAATATGCAGTGTATCATTGAAAATACCTTATAATATAACGTAATATGCAGTGTATCATTGAAAATACCTTCCCATATAACGTAATATGCAGTGTATCATTGAAAATACCTTATAATATATCGTAATTTGTAGTGTATCAATGAAAATACCTTCTCATATAACGTAATATGCAGTGTATCATTGAAAATACCTTATAATATATCGTTTCCTTGTAGTGTATCTTTGAAAATACCTTATAATATAACGTAATATGCAGTGTATCATTGAAAATACCTTCCCATATAACGTAATATGCAGTGTATCATTGAAAATACCTTATAATATATCGTAATTTGTAGTGTATGAATGAAAATACCTTCTCATATAACGTAATATGCAGTGTATCATTGAAAATACCTTATAATATATAGTAGTTTATCATTGAAAATACCTTATGATATACCGTAATATGCAGTGTATCATTGAAAATACCTTATAGTATAACGTAATATGCAGTGTATCATTGAAAATACCTTGTAATATAACGTAATATGCAGTGTATCATTGAAAATACCTTATAATATATTGCAGTTTATCATTGAAAATACCTTTTAATATAACTTAATATGCAGTGTATCATTGAAAATACCTTATGATATAACGTAATATGCAGTGTATCATTGAAAATACCTTAGAATATATGGTAATTCTAGTCTATCAATGAAAATACCTTATAATATAACGTAATATGCAGTGTATCATTGAAAATACCTTATAATATATCGTAATTTGTAGTGTATCATTGAAAATACCTTATAATATAACGTAATATGCAGTGTATCATTGAAAATACCTTATAATATAACGTAATATGCAGTGTATCATTGAAAATACCTTATAATATAACGTAATATGCAGTGTATCATTGAAAATACCTTCCCATATAACTTAATATGCAGTGTATCATTGAATATACCTTATGATATAACGTAATTTGTAGTGTATCATTGAAAATACCTTATAATATATAGTAGTTTATCATTGAAAATACCTTATAGTATAACGTAATATGCAGTGTATCATTGAAAATACCTTATAATATATCGTTATTTGTAGTGTATCTTTGAAAATACCTTATAATATAACGTAATATGCAGTGTATCATTGAAAATACCTTATAATATATAGTAGTTTATCATTGAAAATACCTTATAATATAACTTAATATGCAGTGTATCATTGAAAATACCTTATAGTATAACGTAATATGCAGTGCATCATTGAAAATACCTTATAATATAACGTAATATGCAGTGTATCATTGAAAATACCTTATAATATAACGTAATATGCAGTGTATCATTGAAAATACCTTATAATATATCGTAATTTGTAGTGTATCAATGAAAATACCTTCTCATATAACGTAATATGCAGTGTATCATTGAAAATACCTTATAATATATCGTAATTTTTTAGTGTATCAATGAAAATACCTTCTCATATAACGTAATATGCAGTGTATCATTGAAAATACCTTATAATATATCGTTTTCTTGTAGTGTATCTTTGAAAATACCTTATAATATAACGTAATATGAAGTGTATCATTGAAAATACCTTATAATATATAGTAGTTTATCATTGAAAATACCTTATAATATAACTTAATATGCAGTGTATCATTGAAAATACCTTATGATATACCGTAATATGCAGTGTATCATTGAAAATACCTTATAATATAACGTAATATGCAGTGTATCATTGAAAATACCTTATAATATATCGTAATTTGTAGTGTATCAATGAAAATACCTTCTCATATAACGTAATATGCAGTGTATCATTGAAAATACCTTATAATATATCGTTATTTGTAATGTATCTTTGAAAATACCTTATAATATAACGTAATATGCAGTGTATCATTGAAAATACCTTATAATATAACGTAATATGCAGTGTATCATTGAAAATACCTTATAATATAACTTAATATGCAGTGTATCATTGAAAATACCTTATAGTATAACGTAATATGCAGTGCATCATTGAAAATACCTTATAATATAACGTAATATGCAGTGTATCATTGAAAATACCTTATAATATAACGTAATATGCAGTGTATCATTGAAAATACCTTATAATATATCGTAATTTGTAGTGTATCAATGAAAATACCTTCTCATATAACGTAATATGCAGTGTATCATTGAAAATACCTTATAATATATCGTAATTTGTAGTGTATCATTGAAAATACCTTATAATATAACGTAATATGCAGTGTATCATTGAAAATACCTTATAATATAACGTAAAATGCAGTGTATCATTGAAAATACCTTATAATATAACGTAATATGCAGTGTATCATTGAAAATACCTTCCCATATAACTTAATATGCAGTGTATCATTGAATATACCTTATGATATAACGTAATTTGTAGTGTATCATTGAAAATACCTTATAATATATAGTAGTTTATCATTGAAAATACCTTATAGTATAACGTAATATGCAGTGTATCATTGAAAATACCTTATAATATATCGTTATTTGTAGTGTATCTTTGAAAATACCTTATAATATAACGTAATATGCAGTGTATCATTGAAAATACCTTATAATATATAGTAGTTTATCATTGAAAATACCTTATAATATAACTTAATATGCAGTGTATCATTGAAAATACCTTATAGTATAACGTAATATGCAGTGCATCATTGAAAATACCTTATAATATAACGTAATATGCAGTGTATCATTGAAAATACCTTATAATATAACGTAATATGCAGTGTATCATTGAAAATACCTTATAATATATCGTAATTTGTAGTGTATCAATGAAAATACCTTCTCATATAACGTAATATGCAGTGTATCATTGAAAATACCTTATAATATATCGTAATTTTTTAGTGTATCAATGAAAATACCTTCTCATATAACGTAATATGCAGTGTATCATTGAAAATACCTTATAATATATCGTTTTCTTGTAGTGTATCTTTGAAAATACCTTATAATATAACGTAATATGAAGTGTATCATTGAAAATACCTTATAATATATAGTAGTTTATCATTGAAAATACCTTATAATATAACTTAATATGCAGTGTATCATTGAAAATACCTTATGATATACCGTAATATGCAGTGTATCATTGAAAATACCTTATAATATAACGTAATATGCAGTGTATCATTGAAAATACCTTATAATATATCGTAATTTGTAGTGTATCAATGAAAATACCTTCTCATATAACGTAATATGCAGTGTATCATTGAAAATACCTTATAATATCGTTATTTGTAATGTATCTTTGAAAATACCTTATAATATAACGTAATATGCAGTGTATCATTGAAAATACCTTATAATATAACGTAATATGCAGTGTATCATTGAAAATACCTTATAATATAACTTAATATGCAGTGTATCATTGAAAATACCTTATAGTATAACGTAATATGCAGTGCATCATTGAAAATACCTTATAATATAACGTAATATGCAGTGTATCATTGAAAAATACCTTATAATATAACGTAATATGCAGTGTATCATTGAAAATA
The DNA here is from genome assembly GCA_916610255.1 of Lasioglossum lativentre. Classification (NCBI taxonomy): domain Eukaryota; kingdom Metazoa; phylum Arthropoda; class Insecta; order Hymenoptera; family Halictidae; genus Lasioglossum; species Lasioglossum lativentre. Next base: position 54,226 of record CAKAJI010000501.1, read on the forward strand.
CCTTATAATATATCGTAATTTGTAGTGTATCAATGAAAATACCTTCTCATATAACGTAATATGCAGTGTATCATTGAAAATACCTTATAATATATCGTAATTTGTAGTGTATCAATGAAAATACCTTCTCATATAACGTAATATGCAGTGTATCATTGAAAATACCTTATAATATATCGTTATTTGTAGTGTATCTTTGAAAATACCTTATAATATAACGTAATATGCAGTGTATCATTGAAAATACCTTATAATATATAGTAGTTTATCATTGAAAATACCTTATAATATAACTTAATATGCAGTGTATCATTGAAAATACCTTATAGTATAACGTAATATGCAGTGCATCATTGAAAATACCTTATAATATAACGTAATATGCAGTGTATCATTGAAAATACCTTATAATATAACGTAATATGCAGTGTATCATTGAAAATACCTTATAATATATCGTAATTTGTAGTGTATCAATGAAAATACCTTCTCATATAACGTAATATGCAGTGTATCATTGAAAATACCTTATAATATATCGTAATTTTTTAGTGTATCAATGAAAATACCTTCTCATATAACGTAATATGCAGTGTATCATTGAAAAATACCTTATAATATATCGTTTTCCTTGTAGTGTATCTTTGAAAATACCTTATAATATAACGTAATATGCAGTGTATCATTGAAAATACCTTATAATATATAGTAGTTTATCATTGAAAATACCTTATAATATAACTTAATATGCAGTGTATCATTGAAAATACCTTATAATATAACGTAATATGCAGTGTATCATTGAAAATACCTTATAATATAACGTAATATGCAGTGTATCATTGAAAATACCTTATAATATATCGTAATTTGTAGTGTATCAATGAAAATACCTTCTCATATTACGTAATATGCAGTGTATCATTGAAAATACCTTATAATATATCGTAATTTGTAGTGTATCAATGAAAATACCTTCTCATATAACGTAATATGCAGTGTATCATTGAAAATACCTTATAATATATCGTTTTCTTGTAGTGTATCTTTGAAAATACCTTATAATATAACGTAATATGCAGTGTATCATTGAAAATACCTTATAATATATAGTAGTTTATCATTGAAAATACCATATAATATAACTCAATATGCAGTGTATCATTGAAAATACCTATAGTATAACGTAATATGCAGTGCATCATTGAAAATACCTTATAATATAACGTAATATGCAGTGTATCATTGAAAATACCTTATAATATAACGTAATATGCAGTGTATCATAGAAAATACCTTATAATATATCGTAATTTGTAGTGTATCAATGAAAATACCTTCTCATATAACGTAATATGCAGTGTATCATTGAAAATACCTTATAATATATCGTTATTTGTAGTGTATCATTGAAAATACCTTATAATATAACGTAATATGCAGTGTATCATTGAAAATACCTTATAATATAACGTAATATGCAGTGTATCATTGAAAATACCTTATAATATAACGTAATATGCAGTGTATCATTGAAAATACCTTATAATATAACGTAATATGCAGTGTATCATTGAAAATACCTTACAATATAACGTAATATGCAGTGTATCATTGAAAATACCTTCCCATATAACGTAATATGCAGTGTATCATTGAAAATACCTTATAATATATCGTTATTTGTAGTGTATCTTTGAAAATACCTTATAATATAACGTAATATGCAGTGTATCATTGAAAATACCTTATAATATATAGTAGTTTATCATTGAAAATACCTTATAATATAACTTAATATGCAGTGTATCATTGAAAATACCTTATAGTATAACGTAATATGCAGTGCATCATTGAAAATACCTTATAATATAACGTAATATGCAGTGTATCATTGAAAATACATATAATATAACGTAATATACAGTGTATCATTGAAAATACCTTATAATATATCGTAATTTGTAGTGTATCAATGAAAATACCTTCTTATATAACGTAATATGCAGTGTATCATTGAAAATATCTTATAATATATCGTTATTTGTAGTGTATCATTGAAAATACCTAATAATATAACGTAATATGCAGTGTATCATTGAAAATACCTTATAATATACGTAATATGCAGTGTATCATTGAAAAAACCTTCCCATATAACGTAATATGCAGTGTATCATTGAAAATACCTTATAATATATCGTAATTTGTAGTGTATCAATGAAAATACCTTCTCATATAACGTAATATGCAGTGTATCATTGAAAATACCTTATAATATATAGTAGTTTATCATTGAAAATACCTTATAATATAACTTAATATGCAGTGTATCATTGAAAATACCTTATAGTATAACGTAATATGCAGTGCATCATTGAAAATACCTTATAATATAACGTAATATGCAGTGTATCGTTGAAAATATCTTATAATATATCGTAATTTGTAGTGTATCAATGAAAATACCTTCTCATATAACGTAATATGCAGTGTATCATTGAAAATACCTTATAATATATCGTTATTTGTAGTGTATCATTGAAAATACCTTATAATATAACGTAATATGCAGTGTATCATGAAAAATACCTTATAATATAACGTAATATGCAGTGTATCATTGAAAATACCCTTATAATATAACGTAATATGCAGTGTATCATTGAAAATACCTTATAATATATCGTAATTTGTAGTGTATCAATGAAAATACCTTCTCATATAACGTAATATGCAGTGTATCACTGAAAATACCTTATAATATATCGTTATTTGTAGTGTATCATTGAAAATACCTTATAATATAACGTAATATGCAGTGTATCATTGAAAATACCTTAATATATAACGTAATATGCAGTGTATCATTGAAAATACCTTATAATATATCGTTATTTGTAGTGTATCCATTGAAAATACCTAATAATATAACGTAATATGCAGTGTATCATTGAAAATACCTTATAATATAACGTAATATGCAGTGTATCATTGAAAATACCTTCCCATATAACGTAATATGCAGTGTATCATTGAAAATACCTTATAATATATCGTAATTTGTAGTGTATCAATGAAAATACCTTCTTATATAACGTAATATGCAGTGTATCATTGAAAATACCTTATAATATATAGTAGTTTATCATTGAAAATACCTTATAATATAACTTAATATGCAGTGTATCATTGAAAATACCTTATAGTATAACGTAATATGCAGTGCATCATTGAAAATACCTTATAATATAACGTAATATACAGTGTATCATTGAAAATACCTTATAATATATCGTAATTTGTAGTGTATCAATGAAAATACCTTCTCATATAACGTAATATGCAGTGTATCATTGAAAATACCTTATAATATATCGTTATTTGTAGTGTATCATTGAAAATACCTTATAATATAACGTAATATGCAGTGTATCATTGAAAATACCTTATAATATAAACGTAATATGCAGTGTATCATTGAAAATACCTTATAATATAACGTAATATGCAGTGTATCATTGAAAATACCTTACAATATAACGTAATATGCAGTGTATCATTGAAAATACCTTATAATATAACGTAATATGCAGTGTATCATTGAAAATACCTTATAATATAACGTAATATGCAGTGTATCATTGAAAATACCTTCCCATATAACGTAATATGCAGTGTATCATTGAAAATACCTTATAATATATCGTAATTTGTAGTGTATCAATGAAAATACCTTCTCATATAACGTAATATGCAGTGGTATCATTGAAAATACCTTATAATATATCGTTATATGTAGTGTATCTTTGAAAATACCTTATAATATAACGTAATATGCATTGTATCATTGAAAATACCTTATAATATAACGTAATATGCAGTGTATCATTGAAAATACCTTCCCATATAACGTAATATGCAGTGTATCATTGAAAATACCTTATAATATATCGTAATTTGTAGTGTATCAATGAAAATACCTTCTCATATAACGTAATATGCAGTGTATCATTGAAAATACCTTATAATATATAGTAGTTTATCATTGAAAATACCTTATAATATAACTTAATATGCAGTGTATCATTGAAAATACCTTATAGTATAACGTAATATGCAGTGCATCATTGAAAATACCTTATAATATAACGTAATATGCAGTGTATCATTCAAAATACCTTATAATATAACGTAATATGCAGTGTATCATTGAAAATACCTTATAATATATCGTAATTTGTAGTGTATCAATGAAAAATACCTTCTCATATAACGTAATATGCAGTGTATCATTGAAAATACCTTATAATATATCGTTATTTGTAGTGTATCGTTGAAAATACCTTATAATATAACGTAATATGCAGTGTATCATTGAAAATACCTTATAATATAACGTAATATGCAGTGTATCATTGAAAATACCTTATAATATAACGTAATATGCAGTGTATCATTGAAAATACCTTATAATATAACGTAATATGCAGTGTATCATTGAAAATACCTTATAATATAACGTAATATGCTGTGTATCATTGAAAATACCTTATAATATAACGTAATATGCAGTGTATCATTGAAAATACCTTATAATATATCGTAATTTGTAGTGTATCAATGAAAATACCTTCTCATATAACGTAATATGCAGTGTATCATTGAAAATACCTTATAATATATCGTTATTTGTAGTGTATCATTGAAAATACCTTATAATATAACGTAATATGCAGTGTATCATTGAAAATACCTTCTCATATAACGTAATATGCAGTGTATCATTGAAAATACCTTATAATATATCGTTATTTGTAGTGTATCATTGAAAATACCTTATAATATAACGTAATATGCAGTGTATCATGAAAAATACCTTATAATATAACGTAATATGCAGTGTATCATTGAAAATACCTTATAATATAACGTAATATGCAGTGTATCATTGAAAATACCTTCCCATATAACGTAATATGCAGTGTATCATTGAAAATGCCTTATAATATATCGTTATTTGTAGTGTATCTTTGAAAATACCTTATAATATAACGTAATATGCAGTGTATCATTGAAAATACCTTATAATATATAGTAGTTTATCATTGAAAATACCTTATAATATAACTTAATATGCAGTGTATCATTGAAAATACCTTATAATATATCGTTATTTGTAGTGTATCTTTGAAAATACCTTATAATATAACGTAATATGCAGTGTATCATTGAAAATACCTTATAATATATAGTAGTTTATCATTGAAAATACCTTATAATGTAACTTAATATGCAGTGTATCATTGAAAATACCTTATAGTATAACGTAATATGCAGTGCACCATTGAAAATACCTTATAATATATAGTAGTTTATCATTGAAAATACCTTATAATATAACTTAATATGCAGTGTATCATTGAAAATACCTTATAATATAACGTAATATGCAGTGTATCATTGAAAATACCTTATAATATATCGTTATTTGTAGTGTATCATTGAAAATACCTTATAATATATCGTAATTTGTAGTGTATCAATGAAAATACCTTCTCATATAACGTAATATGCAGTGTATCATTGAAAATACCTTATAATATATCGTTATTTGTAGTGTATCATTGAAAATACCTTATAATATAACGTAATATGCAGTGTATCATTGAAAATACCTTATAATATAACGTAATATGCAGTGTATCATTGAAAATACCTTATAATATAACGTAATATGCAGTGTATCATTGAAAATACCTTATAATATAACGTAATATGCAGTGTATCATTGAAAATACCTTATAATATAACGTAATATGCTGTGTATCATTGAAAATACCTTATAATATAACGTAATATGCAGTGTATCATTGAAAATACCTTATAATATATCGTAATTTGTAGTGTATCAATGAAAATACCTTATAATATAACGTAATATGCAGTGTATCATTGAAAATACCTTATAATATATAGTAGTTTATCATTGAAAATACCTTATAATGTAACTTAATATGCAGTGTATCATTGAAAATACCTTATAGTATAACGTAATATGCAGTGCACCATTGAAAATACCTTATAATATATAGTAGTTTATCATTGAAAATACCTTATAATATAACTTAATATGCAGTGTATCATTGAAAATACCTTATAATATAACGTAATATGCAGTGTATCATTGAAAATACCTTATAATATATCGTTATTTGTAGTGTATCATTGAAAATACCTTATAATATATCGTAATTTGTAGTGTATCAATGAAAATACCTTCTCATATAACGTAATATGCAGTGTATCATTGAAAATACCTTATAATATATCGTTATTTGTAGTGTATCATTGAAAATACCTTATAATATAACGTAATATGCAGTGTATCATTGAAAATACCTTATAATATAACGTAATATGCAGTGTATCATTGAAAATACCTTATAATATAACGTAATATGCAGTGTATCATTGAAAATACCTTATAATATAACGTAATATGCAGTGTATCATTGAAAATACCTTATAATATAACGTAATATGCTGTGTATCATTGAAAATACCTTATAATATAACGTAATATGCAGTGTATCATTGAAAATACCTTATAATATATCGTAATTTGTAGTGTATCAATGAAAATACCTTCTCATATAACGTAATATGCAGTGTATCATTGAAAATACCTTATAATATATCGTTATTTGTAGTGTATCATTGAAAATACCTTATAATATAACGTAATATGCAGTGTATCATTGAAAATACCTTCTCATATAACGTAATATGCAGTGTATCATTGAAAATACCTTATAATATATCGTTATTTGTAGTGTATCATTGAAAATACCTTATAATATAACGTAATATGCAGTGTATCATGAAAAATACCTTATAATATAACGTAATATGCAGTGTATCATTGAAAATACCTTCTCATATAACGTAATATGCAGTGTATCATTGAAAATACCATATAATATATCGTTTCCTTGTAGTGTATCTTTGAAAATACCTTATAATATAACGTAATATGCAGTGTATCATTGAAAATACCTTCCCATATAACGTAATATGCAGTGTATCATTGAAAATACCTTATAATATATCGTAATTTGTAGTGTATGAATGAAAATACCTTCTCATATAACGTAATATGCAGTGTATCATTGAAAATACCTTATAATATATAGTAGTTTATCATTGAAAATACCTTATGATATACCGTAATATGCAGTGTATCATTGAAAATACCTTATAGTATAACGTAATATGCAGTGTATCATTGAAAATACCTTGTAATATAACGTAATATGCAGTGTATCATTGAAAATACCTTATAATATATTGCAGTTTATCATTGAAAATACCTTTTAATATAACTTAATATGCAGTGTATCATTGAAAATACCTTATGATATAACGTAATATGCAGTGTATCATTGAAAATACCTTAGAATATATGGTAATTCTAGTCTATCAATGAAAATACCTTATAATATAACGTAATATGCAGTGTATCATTGAAAATACCTTATAATATATCGTAATTTGTAGTGTATCATTGAAAATACCTTATAATATAACGTAATATGCAGTGTATCATTGAAAATACCTTATAATATAACGTAATATGCAGTGTATCATTGAAAATACCTTATAATATAACGTAATATGCAGTGTATCATTGAAAATACCTTCCCATATAACTTAATATGCAGTGTATCATTGAATATACCTTATGATATAACGTAATTTGTAGTGTATCATTGAAAATACCTTATAATATATAGTAGTTTATCATTGAAAATACCTTATAGTATAACGTAATATGCAGTGTATCATTGAAAATACCTTATAATATATCGTTATTTGTAGTGTATCTTTGAAAATACCTTATAATATAACGTAATATGCAGTGTATCATTGAAAATACCTTATAATATAACGTAATATGCAGTGTATCATTGAAAATACCTTCCCATATAACTTAATATGCAGTGTATCATTGAATATACCTTATGATATAACGTAATTTGTAGTGTATCATTGAAAATACCTTATAATATATAGTAGTTTATCATTGAAAATACCTTATAGTATAACGTAATATGCAGTGTATCATTGAAAATACCTTATAATATATCGTTATTTGTAGTGTATCTTTGAAAATACCTTATAATATAACGTAATATGCAGTGTATCATTGAAAATACCTTATAATATATAGTAGTTTATCATTGAAAATACCTTATAATATAACTTAATATGCAGTGTATCATTGAAAATACCTTATAGTATAACGTAATATGCAGTGCATCATTGAAAATACCTTATAATATAACGTAATATGCAGTGTATCATTGAAAATACCTTATAATATAACGTAATATGCAGTGTATCATTGAAAATACCTTATAATATATCGTAATTTGTAGTGTATCAATGAAAATACCTTCTCATATAACGTAATATGCAGTGTATCATTGAAAATACCTTATAATATATCGTAATTTTTTAGTGTATCAATGAAAATACCTTCTCATATAACGTAATATGCAGTGTATCATTGAAAATACCTTATAATATATCGTTTTCTTGTAGTGTATCTTTGAAAATACCTTATAATATAACGTAATATGAAGTGTATCATTGAAAATACCTTATAATATATAGTAGTTTATCATTGAAAATACCTTATAATATAACTTAATATGCAGTGTATCATTGAAAATACCTTATGATATACCGTAATATGCAGTGTATCATTGAAAATACCTTATAATATAACGTAATATGCAGTGTATCATTGAAAATACCTTATAATATATCGTAATTTGTAGTGTATCAATGAAAATACCTTCTCATATAACGTAATATGCAGTGTATCATTGAAAATACCTTATAATTTATCGTTATTTGTAATGTATCTTTGAAAATACCTTATAATATAACGTAATATGCAGTGTATCATTGAAAATACCTTATAATATAACGTAATATGCAGTGTATCATTGAAAATACCTTATAATATAACTTAATATGCAGTGTATCATTGAAAATACCTTATAGTATAACGTAATATGCAGTGCATCATTGAAAATACCTTATAATATAACGTAATATGCAGTGTATCATTGAAAATACCTTATAATATAACGTAATATGCAGTGTATCATTGAAAATACCTTATAATATATCGTAATTTGTAGTGTATCAATGAAAATACCTTCTCATATAACGTAATATGCAGTGTATCATTGAAAATACCTTATAATATATCGTAATTTGTAGTGTATCAATGAAAATACCTTCTCATATAACGTAATATGCAGTGTATCATTGAAAATACCTTATAATATATCGTTATTTGTAGTGTATCTTTGAAAATACCTTATAATATAACGTAATATGCAGTGTATCATTGAAAATACCTTATAATATATAGTAGTTTATCATTGAAAATACCTTATAATATAACTTAATATGCAGTGTATCATTGAAAATACCTTATAGTATAACGTAATATGCAGTGCATCATTGAAAATACCTTATAATATAACGTAATATGCGGTGTATCATTGAAAATACCTTATAATATAACGTAATATGCAGTGTATCATTGAAAATACCTTATAATATATCGTAATTTGTAGTGTATCAATGAAAATACCTTCTCATATAACGTAATATGCAGTGTATCATTGAAAATACCTTATAATATATCGTAATTTTTTAGTGTATCAATGAAAATACCTTCTCATATAACGTAATATGCAGTGTATCATTGAAAATACCTTATAATATATCGTTTTCTTGTAGTGTATCTTTGAAAATACCTTATAATATAACGTAATATGCAGTGTATCATTGAAAATACCTTATAATATATAGTAGTTTATCATTGAAAATACCTTATAATATAACTTAATATGCAGTGTATCATTGAAAATACCTTATGATATACCGTAATATGCAGTGTATCATTGAAAATACCTTATAATATAACGTAATATGCAGAGTATCATTGAAAATACCTTATAATATATCGTAATTTGTAGTGTATCAATGAAAATACCTTCTCATATTACGTAATATGCAGTGTATCATTGAAAATACCTTATAATATATCGTAATTTGTAGTGTATCAATGAAAATACCTTCTCATATAACGTAATATGCAGTGTATCATTGAAAATACCTTATAATATATCGTTTTCTTGTAGTGTATCTTTGAAAATACCTTATAATATAACGTAATATGCAGTGTATCATTGAAAATACCTTATAATATATAGTAGTTTATCATTGAAAATACCTTATAATATAACTTAATATGCAGTGTATCATTGAAAATACCTTATGATATACCGTAATATGCAGTGTATCATTGAAAATACCTTATAATATAACGTAATATGCAGTGTATCATTGAAAATACCTTATAATATATCGTAATTTGTAGTGTATCAATGAAAATACCTTCTCATATAACGTAATATGCAGTGTATCATTGAAAATACCTTATAATTTATCGTTATTTGTAATGTATCTTTGAAAATACCTTATAATATAACGTAATATGCAGTGTATCATTGAAAATACCTTATAATATATAGTAGTTTATCATTGAAAATACCATATAATATAACTCAATATGCAGTGTATCATTGAAAATACCTTATAGTATAACGTAATATGCAGTGCATCATTGAAAATACCTTATAATATAACGTAATATGCAGTGTATCATTGAAAATACCTTATAATATAACGTAATATGCAGTGTATCATAGAAAATACCTTATAATATATCGTAATTTGTAGTGTATCAATGAAAATACCTTCTCATATAACGTAATATGCAGTGTATCATTGAAAATACCTTATAATATATCGTTATTTGTAGTGTATCATTGAAAATACCTTATAATATAACGTAATATGCAGTGTATCATTGAAAATACCTTATAATATAACGTAATATGCAGTGTATCATTGAAAATACCTTATAATATAACGTAATATGCAGTGTATCATTGAAAATACCTTATAATATAACGTAATATGCAGTGTATCATTGAAAATACCTTACAATATAACGTAATATGCAGTGTATCATTGAAAATACCTTCCCATATAACGTAATATGCAGTGTATCATTGAAAATACCTTATAATATATCGTTATTTGTAGTGTATCTTTGAAAATACCTTATAATATAACGTAATATGCAGTGTATCATTGAAAATACCTTATAATATATAGTAGTTTATCATTGAAAATACCTTATAATATAACTTAATATGCAGTGTATCATTGAAAATACCTTATAGTATAACGTAATATGCAGTGCATCATTGAAAATACCTTATAATATAACGTAATATGCAGTGTATCATTGAAAATACATATAATATAACGTAATATACAGTGTATCATTGAAAATACCTTATAATATATCGTAATTTGTAGTGTATCAATGAAAATACCTTCTTATATAACGTAATATGCAGTGTATCATTGAAAATATCTTATAATATATCGTTATTTGTAGTGTATCATTGAAAATACCTAATAATATAACGTAATATGCAGTGTATCATTGAAAATACCTTATAATATAACGTAATATGCAGTGTATCATTGAAAAAACCTTCCCATATAACGTAATATGCAGTGTATCATTGAAAATACCTTATAATATATCGTAATTTGTAGTGTATCAATGAAAATACCTTCTCATATAACGTAATATGCAGTGTATCATTGAAAATACCTTATAATATATAGTAGTTTATCATTGAAAATACCTTATAATATAACTTAATATGCAGTGTATCATTGAAAATACCTTATAGTATAACGTAATATGCAGTGCATCATTGAAAATACCTTATAATATAACGTAATATGCAGTGTATCGTTGAAAATATCTTATAATATATCGTAATTTGTAGTGTATCAATGAAAATACCTTCTCATATAACGTAATATGCAGTGTATCATTGAAAATACCTTATAATATATCGTTATTTGTAGTGTATCATTGCAAATACCTTATAATATAACGTAATATGCAGTGTATCATGAAAAATACCTTATAATATAACGTAATATGCAGTGTATCATTGAAAATACCTTATAATATAACGTAATATGCAGTGTATCATTGAAAATACCTTATAATATATCGTAATTTGTAGTGTATCAATGAAAATACCTTCTCATATAACGTAATATGCAGTGTATCACTGAAAATACCTTATAATATATCGTTATTTGTAGTGTATCATTGAAAATACCTTATAATATAACGTAATATGCAGTGTATCATTGAAAATACCTTAATATATAACGTAATATGCAGTGTATCATTGAAAATACCTTATAATATATCGTTATTTGTAGTGTATCATTGAAAATACCTAATAATATAACGTAATATGCAGTGTATCATTGAAAATACCTTATAATATATCGTAATTTGTAGTGTATCAATGAAAATACCTTCTTATATAACGTAATATGCAGTGTATCATTGAAAATACCTTATAATATATAGTAGTTTATCATTGAAAATACCTTATAATATAACTTAATATGCAGTGTATCATTGAAAATACCTTATAGTATAACGTAATATGCAGTGCATCATTGAAAATACCTTATAATATAACGTAATATACAGTGTATCATTGAAAATACCTTATAATATATCGTAATTTGTAGTGTATCAATGAAAATACCTTCTCATATAACGTAATATGCAGTGTATCATTGAAAATACCTTATAATATATCGTTATTTGTAGTGTATCATTGAAAATACCTTATAATATAACGTAATATGCAGTGTATCATTGAAAATACCTTATAATATAACGTAATATGCAGTGTATCATTGAAAATACCTTATAATATAACGTAATATGCAGTGTATCATTGAAAATACCTTATAATATAACGTAATATGCAGTGTATCATTGAAAATACCTTCCCATATAACGTAATATGCAGTGTATCATTGAAAATACCTTATAATATATCGTAATTTGTAGTGTATCAATGAAAATACCTTCTTATATAACGTAATATGCAGTGTATCATTGAAAATACCTTATAATATATAGTAGTTTATCATTGAAAATACCTTATAATATAACTTAATATGCAGTGTATCATTGAAAATACCTTATAGTATAACGTAATATGCAGTGCATCATTGAAAATACCTTATAATATAACGTAATATGCAGTGTATCATTGAAAATACCTTCCCATATAACGTAATATGCAGTGTATCATTGAAAATACCTTATAATATATCGTAATTTGTAGTGTATCAATGAAAATACCTTCTCATATAACGTAATATGCAGTGTATCATTGAAAATACCTTATAATATATCGTTATATGTAGTGTATCTTTGAAAATACCTTATAATATAACGTAATATGCATTGTATCATTGAAAATACCTTATAATATAACGTAATATGCAGTGTATCATTGAAAATACCTTCCCATATAACGTAATATGCAGTGTATCATTGAAAATACCTTATAATATATCGTAATTTGTAGTGTATCAATGAAAATACCTTCTCATATAACGTAATATGCAGTGTATCATTGAAAATACCTTATAATATATAGTAGTTTATCATTGAAAATACCTTATAATATAACTTAATATGCAGTGTATCATTGAAAATACCTTATAGTATAACGTAATATGCAGTGCATCATTGAAAATACCTTATAATATAACGTAATATGCAGTGTATCATTCAAAATACCTTATAATATAACGTAATATGCAGTGTATCATTGAAAATACCTTATAGTATAACGTAATATGCAGTGCACCATTGAAAATACCTTATAATATATAGTAGTTTATCATTGAAAATACCTTATAATATAACTTAATATGCAGTGTATCATTGAAAATACCTTATAGTATAACGTAATATGCAGTGCACCATTGAAAATACCTTATAATATATAGTAGTTTATCATTGAAAATACCTTATAATATAACTTAATATGCAGTGTATCATTGAAAATACCTTATAATATAACGTAATATGCAGTGTATCATTGAAAATACCTTATAATATATCGTTATTTGTAGTGTATCATTGAAAATACCTTATAATATAACGTAATATGCAGTGTATCATTGAAAATACCTTATAATTTATCGTAATTTGTAGTGTATCAATGAAAATACCTTCTCATATAACGTAATATGCAGTGTATCATTGAAAATACCTTATAATATATCGTTATTTGTAGTGTATCATTGAAAATACCTTATAATATAACGTAATATGCAGTGTATCATTGAAAATACCTTCTCATATAACGTAATATGCAGTGTATCATTGAAAATACCTTATAATATATCGTTATTTGTAGTGTATCATTGAAAATACCTTATAATATAACGTAATATGCAGTGTATCATGAAAAATACCTTATAATATAACGTAATATGCAGTGTATCATTGAAAATACCTTATAATATAACGTAATATGCAGTGTATCATTGAAAATACCTTCCCATATAACGTAATATGCAGTGTATCATTGAAAATGCCTTATAATATATCGTTACTTGTAGTGTATCTTTGAAAATACCTTATAATATAACGTAATATGCAGTGTATCATTGAAAATACCTTATAATATATAGTAGTTTATCATTGAAAATACCTTATAATATAACTTAATATGCAGTGTATCATTGAAAATACCTTATAATATATCGTTATTTGTAGTGTATCTTTGAAAATACCTTATAATATAACGTAATATGCAGTGTATCATTGAAAATACCTTATAATATATAGTAGTTTATCATTGAAAATACCTTATAATATAACTTAATATGCAGTGTATCATTGAAAATACCTTATAGTATAACGTAATATGCAGTGCATCATTGAAAATACCTTATAATATATAGTAGTTTATCATTGAAAATACCTTATAATATAACTTAATATGCAGTGTATCATTGAAAATACCTTATAATATAACGTAATATGCAGTGTATCATTGAAAATACCTTATAATATAACGTAATATGCAGTGTATCATTGAAAATACCTTATAATATAACGTAATATGCAGTGTATCATTGAAAATACCTTATAATATAACGTAATATGCTGTGTATCATTGAAAATACCTTATAATATAACGTAATATGCAGTGTATCATTGAAAATACCTTATAATATATCGTAATTTGTAGTGTATCAATGAAAATACCTTCTCATATAACGTAATATGCAGTGTATCATTGAAAATACCTTATAATATATCGTTATTTGTAGTGTATCATTGAAAATACCTTATAATATAACGTAATATGCAGTGTATCATTGAAAATACCTTCTCATATAACGTAATATGCAGTGTATCATTGAAAATACCTTATAATATATCGTTATTTGTAGTGTATCATTGAAAATACCTTATAATATAACGTAATATGCAGTGTATCATGAAAAATACCTTATAATATAACGTAATATGCAGTGTATCATTGAAAATACCTTATAATATAACGTAATATGCAGTGTATCATTGAAAATACCTTCTCATATAACGTAATATGCAGTTTATCATTGAAAATGCCTTATAATATATCGTTATTTGTAGTGTATCTTTGAAAATACCTTATAATATAACGTAATATGCAGTGTATCATTGAAAATACCTTATAATATATAGTAGTTTATCATTGAAAATACCTTATAATATAACTTAATATGCAGTGTATCATTGAAAATACCTTATAATATATCGTTATTTGTAGTGTATCTTTGAAAATACCTTATAATATAACGTAATATGCAGTGTATCATTGAAAATACCTTATAATATATAGTAGTTTATCATTGAAAATACCTTATAATATAACTTAATATGCAGTGTATCATTGAAAATACCTTATAGTATAACGTAATATGCAGTGCATCATTGAAAATACCTTATAATATATAGTAGTTTATCATTGAAAATACCTTATAATATAACTTAATATGCAGTGTATCATTGAAAATACCTTATAATATAACGTAATATGCAGTGTATCATTGAAAATACCTTATAATATATCGTTATTTGTAGTGTATCATTGAAAATACCTTATAATATAACGTAATATGCAGTGTATCATTGAAAATACCTTATAATATAACGTAATGTGCAGTGTATCATTGAAAATACCTTATAATATAACGTAATATGCAGTGTATCATTGAAAATACCTTATAATATAACGTAATATGCAGTGTATCATTGAAAATACCTTATAATATAACGTAATATGCAGTGTATCATTGAAAATACCTTATAGTATAACGTAATATGCAGTGCATCATTGAAAATACCTTATAATATAACGTAATATGCAGTGTATCATTGAAAATACCTTATAATATAACGTAATATGCAGTGTATCATTGAAAATACCTTATAATATAACGTAATATGCAGTGTATAATTGAAAATACCTTCCCATATAACGTAATATGCAGTGTATCATTGAAAATACCTTATAATATATCGTAATTTGTAGTGTATCAATGAAAATACCTTCTCATATAACGTAATATGCATTGTATCATTGAAAATACCTTATAATATATCGTTATTTGTAGTGTATCTTTGAAAATACCTTATAATATAACGTAATATGCAGTGTATCTTTGAAAATACCTTATAATATATCGTAATTTGTAGTGTATCAATGAAAATACCTTCTCATATAACGTAATATGCAGTGTATCATTGAAAATACCTTATAATATATCGTAATTTGTAGTGTATCAATGAAAATACCTTCTCATATAACGTAATATGCAGTGTATCATTGAAAATACCTTATAATATATCGTTATTTGTAGTGTATCTTTGAAAATACCTTATAATATAACGTAATATGCAGTGTATCATTGAAAATACCTTATAATATATAGTAGTTTATCATTGAAAATACCTTATAATATAACTTAATATGCAGTGTATCATTGAAAATACCTTATAGTATAACGTAATATGCAGTGCATCATTGAAAATACCTTATAATATAACGTAATATGCAGTGTATCATTGAAAATACCTTCCCATATAACGTAATATACAGTGTATCATTGAAAATACCTTATAATATATCGTAATTTGTAGTGTATCAATGAAAATACCTTCTCATATAACGTAATATGCAGTGTATCATTGAAAATACCTTATAATATATCGTTATTTGTAGTGTATCTTTGAAAATACCTTATAATATAACGTAATATGCAGTGTATCATTGAAAATACCTTATAATATATAGTAGTTTATCATTGAAAATACCTTATAATATAACGTAATATGCAGTGTATCATTGAAAATACCTTATAATATAACGTAATATGCAGTGTATCATTGAAAATACCTTATAATATAACGTAATATGCAGTGTATCATTGAAAATACCTTATAATATGTAGTAGTTTATCATTGAAAATACCTTATAATATAACTTAATATGCAGTGTATCATTGAAAATACCTTATAGTATAACGTAATATGCAGTGCATCATTGAAAATACCTTATAATATATAGTAGTTTATCATTGAAAATACCTTATAATATAACTTAATATGCAGTGTATCATTGAAAATACCTTATAATATAACGTAATATGCAGTGTATCATTGAAAATACCTTATAATATATCGTTATTTGTAGTGTATCATTGAAAATACCTTATAATATAACGTAATATGCAGTGTATCATTGAAAATACCTTATAATATAACGTAATGTGCAGTGTATCATTGAAAATACCTTATAATATAACGTAATATGCAGTGTATCATTGAAAATACCTTATAATATAACGTAATATGCAGTGTATCATTGAAAATACCTTATAATATAACGTAATATGCAGTGTATCATTGAAAATACCTTATAGTATAACGTAATATGCAGTGCATCATTGAAAATACCTTATAATATAACGTAATATGCAGTGTATCATTGAAAATACCTTATAATATAACGTAATATGCAGTGTATCATTGAAAATACCTTATAATATAACGTAATATGCAGTGTATAATTGAAAATACCTTCCCATATAACGTAATATGCAGTGTATCATTGAAAATACCTTATAATATATCGTAATTTGTAGTGTATCAATGAAAATACCTTCTCATATAACGTAATATGCATTGTATCATTGAAAATACCTTATAATATATCGTTATTTGTAGTGTATCTTTGAAAATACCTTATAATATAACGTAATATGCAGTGTATCTTTGAAAATACCTTATAATATATCGTAATTTGTAGTGTATCAATGAAAATACCTTCTAATATAACGTAATATGCAGTGTATCATTGAAAATACCTTATAATATATCGTAATTTGTAGTGTATCAATGAAAATACCTTCTCATATAACGTAATATGCAGTGTATCATTGAAAATACCTTATAATATATCGTTATTTGTAGTGTATCTTTGAAAATACCTTATAATATAACGTAATATGCAGTGTATCATTGAAAATACCTTATAATATATAGTAGTTTATCATTGAAAATACCTTATAATATAACTTAATATGCAGTGTATCATTGAAAATACCTTATAGTATAACGTAATATGCAGTGCATCATTGAAAATACCTTATAATATAACGTAATATGCAGTGTATCATTGAAAATACCTTCCCATATAACGTAATATACAGTGTATCATTGAAAATACCTTATAATATATCGTAATTTGTAGTGTATCAATGAAAATACCTTCTCATATAACGTAATATGCAGTGTATCATTGAAAATACCTTATAATATATCGTTATTTGTAGTGTATCTTTGAAAATACCTTATAATATAACGTAATATGCAGTGTATCATTGAAAATACCTTATAATATATAGTAGTTTATCATTGAAAATACCTTATAATATAACGTAATATGCAGTGTATCATTGAAAATACCTTATAATATAACGTAATATGCAGTGTATCATTGAAAATACCTTATAATATAACGTAATATGCAGTGTATCATTGAAAATACCTTATAATATGTAGTAGTTTATCATTGAAAATACCTTATAATATAACGTAATATGCTGTGTATCATTGAAAATACCTTATAATATAACGTAATATGCAGTGTATCATTGAAAATACCTTATAATATAACGTAATATGCAGTGTATCGTTGAAAATACCTTATAATATATCATAATTTGTAGTGTATCAATGAAAATACCTTCTCATATAACGTAATATGCAGTGTATCATTGAAAATACCTTATAATATATCGTTATTTGTAGTGTATCATTGAAAATACCTTATAATATAACGTAATATGCAGTGTATCATGAAAAATACCTTATAATATAACGTAATATGCAGTGTATCATTGAAAATACCTTATAATATAACGTAATATGCAGTGTATCATTGAAAATACCTTATAATATAACGTAATATGCAGTGTATCATTGAAAATACCATATAATATATCGTTATTTGTAGTGTATCATTGAAAATACCTTATAATATAACGTAATATGCAGTGTATCATTGAAAATACCTTATAATATAACGTAATGTGCAGTGTATCATTGAAAATACCTTATAATATAACGTAATATGCAGTGTATCATTGAAAATACCTTATAATATAACGTAATATGGAGTGTATCATTGAAAATACCTTATAATATAACGTAATATGCAGTGTATCATTGAAAATACCTTATAATATAACGTAATATGCAGTGTATCATTGAAAATACCTTATAATATGTAGTAGTTTATCATTCAAAATACCTTATAATATAACGTAATATGCTGTGTATCATTGAAAATACCTTATAATATAACGTAATATGCAGTGTATCATTGAAAATACCTTATAATATAACGTAATATGCAGTGTATCATTGAAAATACCTTATAATATATCATAATTTGTAGTGTATCAATGAAAATACCTTCTCATATAACGTAATATGCAGTGTATCATTGAAAATACCTTATAATATATCGTTATTTGTAGTGTATCATTGAAAATACCTTATAATATAACGTAATATGCAGTGTATCATGAAAAATAACTTATAATATAACGTAATATGCAGTGTATCATTGAAAATACCTTCCCATATAACGTAATATGCAGTGTATCATTGAAAATACCTTATAATATATCGTTATTTGTAGTGTATCATTGAAAATACCTTATAATATAACGTAATATGCAGTGTATCATGAAAAATACCTTATAATATAACGTAATATGCAGTGTATCATTGAAAATACCTTATAATATAACGTAATATGCAGTGTATCATTGAAAATACCTTATAATATAACGTAATATGCAGTGTATCATTGAAAATACCTTATAATATATCGTTATTTGTAGTGTATCATTGAAAATACCTTATAATATAACGTAATATGCAGTGTATCATTGAAAATACCTTATAATATAATGTAATGTGCAGTGTATCATTGAAAATACCTTATAATATAACGTAATATGCAGTGTATCATAGAAAATACCTTATAATATAACGTAATATGCAGTGTATCATTGAAAATACCTTATAATATAACGTAATATGCAGTGTATCATTGAAAATACCTTATAATATAACGTAATATGCAGTGTATCATTGAAAATGCCTTATAATATATCGTTATTTGTAGTGTATCTTTGAAAATACCTTATAATATAACGTAATATGCAGTGTATCATTGAAAATACCTTATAATATATAGTAGTTTATCATTGAAAATACCTTATAATATAACTTAATATGCAGTGTATCATTGAAAATACCTTATAATATATCGTTATTTGTAGTGTATCTTTGAAAATACCTTATAATATAACGTAATATGCAGTGTATCATTGAAAATACCTTAAAATATATAGTAGTTTATCATTGAAAATACCTTATAATATAACTTAATATGCAGTGTATCATTGAAAATACCTTATAGTATAACGTAATATGCAGTGCATCATTGAAAATACCTTATAATATATAGTAGTTTATCATTGAAAATACCTTATAATATAACTTAATATGCAGTGTATCATTGAAAATACCTTATAATATAACGTAATATGCAGTGTATCATTGAAAATACCTTATAATATATCGTTATTTGTAGTGTATCATTGAAAATACCTTATAATATAACGTAATATGCAGTGTATCATTGAAAATACCTTATAATATAACGTAATGTGCAGTGTATCATTGAAAATACCTTATAATATAACGTAATATGCAGTGTATCATTGAAAATACCTTATAATATAACGTAATATGCAGTGTATCATTGAAAATACCTTATAATATAACGTAATATGCAGTGTATCATTGAAAATACCTTATAGTATAACGTAATATGCAGTGCATCATTGAAAATACCTTATAATATAACGTAATATGCAGTGTATCATTGAAAATACCTTATAATATAACGTAATATGCAGTGTATCATTGAAAATACCTTATAATATAACGTAATATGCAGTGTATAATTGAAAATACCTTCCCATATAACGTAATATGCAGTGTATCATTGAAAATACCTTATAATATATCGTAATTTGTAGTGTATCAATGAAAATACCTTCTCATATAACGTAATATGCAGTGTATCATTGAAAATACCTTATAATATATCGTTATTTGTAGTGTATCTTTGAAAATACCTTATAATATAACGTAATATGCAGTGTATCTTTGAAAATACCTTATAATATATCGTAATTTGTAGTGTATCAATAAAAATACCTTCTCATATAACGTAATATGCAGTGTATCATTGAAAATACCTTATAATATATCGTAATTTGTAGTGTATCAATGAAAATACCTTCTCATATAACGTAATATGCAGTGTATCATTGAAAATACCTTATAATATATCGTTATTTGTAGTGTATCTTTGAAAATACCTTATAATATAACGTAATATGCAGTGTATCATTGAAAATACCTTATAATATATAGTAGTTTATCATTGAAAATACCTTATAATATAACTTAATATGCAGTGTATCATTGAAAATACCTTATAGTATAACGTAATATGCAGTGCATCATTGAAAATACCTTATAATATAACGTAATATGCAGTGTATCATTGAAAATACCTTCCCATATAACGTAATATACAGTGTATCATTGAAAATACCTTATAATATATCGTAATTTGTAGTGTATCAATGAAAATACCTTCTCATATAACGTAATATGCAGTGTATCATTGAAAATACCTTATAATATATCGTTATTTGTAGTGTATCAATGAAAATACCTTCTCATATAACGTAATATGCAGTGTATCATTGAAAATACCTTATAATATATCGTTATTTGTAGTGTATCTTTGAAAATACCTTATAATATAACGTAATATGCAGTGTATCATTGAAAATACCTTATAATATATAGTAGTTTATCATTGAAAATACCTTATAATATAACGTAATATGCAGTGTATCATTGAAAATACCTTATAATATAACGTAATATGCAGTGTATCATTGAAAATACCTTATAATATAACGTAATATGCAGTGTATCATTGAAAATACCTTATAATATGTAGTAGTTTATCATTGAAAATACCTTATAATATAACGTAATATGCTGTGTATCATTGAAAATACCTTATAATATAACGTAATATGCAGTGTATCATTGAAAATACCTTATAATATAACGTAATATGCAGTGTATCGTTGAAAATACCTTATAATATATCGTAATTTGTAGTGTATCAATGAAAATACCTTCTCATATAACGTAATATGCAGTGTAACATTGAAAATACCTTATAATATATCGTAATTTGTAGTGTATCATTGAAAATACCTTATAATATAACGTAATATGCAGTGTATCATGAAAAATACCTTATAATATAACGTAATATGCAGTGTATCATTGAAAATACCTTATAATATAACGTAATATGCAGTGTATCATTGAAAATACCTTATAATATAACGTAATATGCAGTGTATCATTGAAAATACCTTATAATATAACGTAATATGCAGTGTATCATTGAAAATACCTTATAATATAACGTAATATGCAGTGTATCATTGAAAATACCTTATAATATGTAGTAGTTTATCATTCAAAATACCTTATAATATAACGTAATATGCTGTGTATCATTGAAAATACCTTATAATATAACGTAATATGCAGTGTATCATTGAAAATACCTTATAATATAACGTAATATGCAGTGTATCGTTGAAAATACCTTATAATATATCATAATTTGTAGTGTATCAATGAAAATACCTTCTCATATAACGTAATATGCAGTGTATCATTGAAAATACCTTATAATATATCGTTATTTGTAGTGTATCATTGAAAATACCTTATAATATAACGTAATATGCAGTGTATCATGAAAAATACCTTATAATATAACGTAATATGCAGTGTATCATTGAAAATACCTTCCCATATAACGTAATATGCAGTGTATCATTGAAAATACCTTATAATATATCGTTATTTGTAGTGTATCATTGAAAATACCTTATAATATAACGTAATATGCAGTGTATCATGAAAAATACCTTATAATATAACGTAATATGCAGTGTATCATTGAAAATACCTTATAATATAACGTAATATGCAGTGTATCATTGAAAATACCTTATAATATAACGTAATATGCAGTGTATCATTGAAAATACCTTATAATATATCGTTATTTGTAGTGTATCATTGAAAGTACCTTATAATATAACGTAATATGCAGTGTATCATTGAAAATACCTTATAATATAACTTAATATGCAGTGTATCATTGAAAATACCTTATAGTATAACGTAATATGCAGTGCATCATTGAAAATACCTTATAATATAACGTAATATGCAGTGTATCATTGAAAATACCTTATAATATAACGTAATATGCAGTGTATCATTGAAAATACCTTATAATATATCGTAATTTGTAGTGTATCAATGAAAATACCTTCTCATATAACGTAATATGCAGTGTATCATTGAAAATACCTTATAATATATCGTAATTTGTAGTGTATCAATGAAAATACCTTCTCATATAACGTAATATGCAGTGTATCATTGAAAATACCTTATAATATATCGTTATTTGTAGTGTATCTTTGAAAATACCTTATAATATAACGTAATATGCAGTGTATCATTGAAAATACCTTATAATATATAGTAGTTTATCATTGAAAATACCTTATAATATAACTTAATATGCAGTGTATCATTGAAAATACCTTATAGTATAACGTAATATGCAGTGCATCATTGAAAATACCTTATAATATAACGTAATATGCAGTGTATCATTGAAAATACCTTATAATATAACGTAATATGCAGTGTATCATTGAAAATACCTTATAATATATCGTAATTTGTAGTGTATCAATGAAAATACCTTCTCATATAACGTAATATGCAGTGTATCATTGGAAATACGTTATAATATATCGTAATTTTTTAGTGTATCAATGAAAATACCTTCTCATATAACGTAATATGCAGTGTATCATTGAAAATACCTTATAATATATCGTTTTCTTGTAGTGTATCTTTGAAAATACCTTATAATATAACGTAATATGCAGTGTATCATTGAAAATACCTTATAATATATAGTAGTTTATCATTGAAAATACCTTATAATATAACTTAATATGCAGTGTATCATTGAAAATACCTTATGATATACCGTAATATGCAGTGTATCATTGAAAATACCTTATAATATAACGTAATATGCAGTGTATCATTGAAAATACCTTATAATATATCGTAATTTGTAGTGTATCAATGAAAATACCTTCTCATATTACGTAATATGCAGTGTATCATTGAAAATACCTTATAATATATCGTAATTTGTAGTGTATCAATGAAAATACCTTCTCATATAACGTAATATGCAGTGTATCATTGAAAATACCTTATAATATATCGTTTTCTTGTAGTGTATCTTTGAAAATACCTTATAATATAACGTAATATGCAGTGTATCATTGAAAATACCTTATAATATATCGTTATTTGTAGTGTATCATTGAAAGTACCTTATAATATAACGTAATATGCAGTGTATCATTGAAAATACCTTATAATATAACTTAATATGCAGTGTATCATTGAAAATACCTTATAGTATAACGTAATATGCAGTGCATCATTGAAAATACCTTATAATATAACGTAATATGCAGTGTATCATTGAAAATACCTTATAATATAACGTAATATGCAGTGTATCATTGAAAATACCTTATAATATATCGTTATTTGTAGTGTATCATTGAAAGTACCTTATAATATAACGTAATATGCAGTGTATCATTGAAAATACCTTATAATATAACTTAATATGCAGTGTATCATTGAAAATACCTTATAGTATAACGTAATATGCAGTGCATCATTGAAAATACCTTATAATATAACGTAATATGCAGTGTATCATTGAAAATACCTTATAATATAACGTAATATGCAGTGTATCATTGAAAATACCTTATAATATATCGTAATTTGTAGTGTATCAATGAAAATACCTTCTCATATAACGTAATATGCAGTGTATCATTGAAAATACCTTATAATATATCGTAATTTGTAGTGTATCAATGAAAATACCTTCTCATATAACGTAATATGCAGTGTATCATTGAAAATACCTTATAATATATCGTTATTTGTAGTGTATCTTTGAAAATACCTTATAATATAACGTAATATGCAGTGTATCATTGAAAATACCCTATAATATATAGTAGTTTATCATTGAAAATACCTTATAATATAACTTAATATGCAGTGTATCATTGAAAATACCTTATAGTATAACGTAATATGCAGTGCATCATTGAAAATACCTTATAATATAACGTAATATGCAGTGTATCATTGAAAATACCTTATAATATAACGTAATATGCAGTGTATCATTGAAAATACCTTATAATATATCGTAATTTGTAGTGTATCAATGAAAATACCTTCTCATATAACGTAATATGCAGTGTATCATTGAAAATACCTTATAATATATCGTAATTTTTTAGTGTATCAATGAAAATACCTTCTCATATAACGTAATATGCAGTGTATCATTGAAAATACCTTATAATATATCGTTTTCTTGTAGTGTATCTTTGAAAATACCTTATAATATAACGTAATATGCAGTGTATCATTGAAAATACCTTATAATATATAGTAGTTTATCATTGAAAATACCTTATAATATAACTTAATATGCAGTGTATCATTGAAAATACCTTATGATATACCGTAATATGCAGTGTATCATTGAAAATACCTTATAATATAACGTAATATGCAGTGTATCATTGAAAATACCTTATAATATATCGTAATTTGTAGTGTATCAATGAAAATACCTTCTCATATTACGTAATATGCAGTGTATCATTGAAAATACCTTATAATATATCGTAATTTGTAGTGTATCAATGAAAATACCTTCTCATATAACGTAATATGCAGTGTATCATTGAAAATACCTTATAATATATCGTTTTCTTGTAGTGTATCTTTGAAAATACCTTATAATATAACGTAATATGCAGTGTATCATTGAAAATACCTTATAATATATAGTAGTTTATCATTGAAAATACCTTATAATATAACTTAATATGCAGTGTATCATTGAAAATACCTTATGATATACCGTAATATGCAGTGTATCATTGAAAATACCTTATAATATAACGTAATATGCAGTGTATCATTGAAAATACCTTATAGTATAACGTAATATGCAGTGCATCATTGAAAATACCTTATAATATAACGTAATATGCAGTGTATCATTGAAAATACCTTATAATATAACGTAATATGCAGTGTATCATTGAAAATACCTTATAATATAACGTAATATGCAGTGTATAATTGAAAATACCTTCCCATATAACGTAATATGCAGTGTATCATTGAAAATACCTTATAATATATCGTAATTTGTAGTGTATCAATGAAAATACCTTCTCATATAACGTAATATGCATTGTATCATTGAAAATACCTTATAATATATCGTTATTTGTAGTGTATCTTTGAAAATACCTTATAATATAACGTAATATGCAGTGTATCTTTGAAAATACCTTATAATATATCGTAATTTGTAGTGTATCAATGAAAATACCTTCTCATATAACGTAATATGCAGTGTATCATTGAAAATACCTTATAATATATCGTAATTTGTAGTGTATCAATAAAAATACCTTCTCATATAACGTAATATGCAGTGTATCATTGAAAATACCTTATAATATATCGTTATTTGTAGTGTATCTTTGAAAATACCTTATAATATAACGTAATATGCAGTGTATCATTGAAAATACCTTATAATATATAGTAGTTTATCATTGAAAATACCTTATAATATAACTTAATATGCAGTGTATCATTGAAAATACCTTATAGTATAACGTAATATGCAGTGCATCATTGAAAATACCTTATAATATAACGTAATATGCAGTGTATCATTGAAAATACCTTCCCATATAACGTAATATACAGTGTATCATTGAAAATACCTTATAATATATCGTAATTTGTAGTGTATCAATGAAAATACCTTCTCATATAACGTAATATGCAGTGTATCATTGAAAATACCTTATAATATATCGTTATTTGTAGTGTATCAATGAAAATACCTTCTCATATAACGTAATATGCAGTGTATCATTGAAAATACCTTATAATATATCGTTATTTGTAGTGTATCTTTGAAAATACCTTATAATATAACGTAATATGCAGTGTATCATTGAAAATACCTTATAATATATAGTAGTTTATCATTGAAAATACCTTATAATATAACGTAATATGCAGTGTATCATTGAAAATACCTTATAATATAACGTAATATGCAGTGTATCATTGAAAATACCTTATAATATAACGTAATATGCAGTGTATCGTTGAAAATACCTTATAATATATCATAATTTGTAGTGTATCAATGAAAATACCTTCTCATATAACGTAATATGCAGTGTAACATTGAAAATACCTTATAATATATCGTAATTTGTAGTGTATCATTGAAAATACCATATAATATAACGTAATATGCAGTGTATCATGAAAAATACCTTATAATATAACGTAATATGCAGTGTATCATTGAAAATACCTTATAATATAACGTAATATGCAGTGTATCATTGAAAATACCTTATAATATAACGTAATATGCAGTGTATCATTGAAAATACCTTATAATATAACGTAATATGCAGTGTATCATTGAAAATACCTTATAATATAACGTAATATGCAGTGTATCATTGAAAATACCTTATAATATGTAGTAGTTTATCATTCAAAATACCTTATAATATAACGTAATATGCTGTGTATCATTGAAAATACCTTATAATATAACGTAATATGCAGTGTATCATTGAAAATACCTTATAATATAACGTAATATGCAGTGTATCGTTGAAAATACCTTATAATATATCATAATTTGTAGTGTATCAATGAAAATACCTTCTCATATAACGTAATATGCAGTGTATCATTGAAAATACCTTATAATATATCGTTATTTGTAGTGTATCATTGAAAATACCTTATAATATAACGTAATATGCAGTGTATCATGAAAAATACCTTATAATATAACGTAATATGCAGTGTATCATTGAAAATACCTTCCCATATAACGTAATATGCAGTGTATCATTGAAAATACCTTATAATATATCGTTATTTGTAGTGTATCATTGAAAATACCTTATAATATAACGTAATATGCAGTGTATCATGAAAAATACCTTATAATATAACGTAATATGCAGTGTATCATTGAAAATACCTTATAATATAACGTAATATGCAGTGTATCATTGAAAATACCTTATAATATAACGTAATATGCAGTGTATCATTGAAAATACCTTATAATATATCGTTATTTGTAGTGTATCATTGAAAGTACCTTATAATATAACGTAATATGCAGTGTATCATTGAAAATACCTTATAATATAACGTAATGTGCAGTGTATCATTGAAAATACCTTATAATATAACGTAATATGCAGTGTATCATAGAAAATACCTTATAATATAACGTAATATGCAGTGTATCATTGAAAATACCTTATAATATAACGTAATATGCAGTGTATCATTGAAAATACCTTATAATATAACGTAATATGCAGTGTATCATTGAAAATGCCTTATAATATATCGTTATTTGTAGTGTATCTTTGAAAATACCTTATAATATAACGTAATATGCAGTGTATCATTGAAAATACCTTATAATATATAGTAGTTTATCATTGAAAATACCTTATATTATAACTTAATATGCAGTGTATCATTGAAAATACCTTATAATATATCGTTATTTGTAGTGTATCTTTGAAAATACCTTATAATATAACGTAATATGCAGTGTATCATTGAAAATACCTTAAAATATATAGTAGTTTATCATTGAAAATACCTTATAATATAACTTAATATGCAGTGTATCATTGAAAATACCTTATAGTATAACGTAATATGCAGTGCATCATTGAAAATACCTTATAATATATAGTAGTTTATCATTGAAAATACCTTATAATATAACTTAATATGCAGTGTATCATTGAAAATACCTTATAATATATCGTTATTTGTAGTGTATCTTTGAAAATACCTTATAATATAACGTAATATGCAGTGTATCATTGAAAATACCTTATAATATATAGTAGTTTATCATTGAAAATACCTTATAATATAACTTAATATGCAGTGTATCATTGAAAATACCTTATAGTATAACGTAATATGCAGTGCATCATTGAAAATACCTTATAATATAACGTAATATGCAGTGTATCATTGAAAATACCTTATAATATAACGTAATATGCAGTGTATCATTGAAAATACCTTATAATATAACGTAATATGCAGTGTATAATTGAAAATACCTTCCCATATAACGTAATATGCAGTGTATCATTGAAAATACCTTATAATATATCGTAATTTGTAGTGTAAAAATACCTTCTCATATAACGTAATATGCAGTGTATCATTGAAAATACCTTATAATATAACGTAATATGCAGTGTATCATTGAAAATACCTTATAATATAACGTAATATGCAGTGTATCGTTGAAAATACCTTATAATATATCATAATTTGTAGTGTATCAATGAAAATACCTTCTCATATAACGTAATATGCAGTGTATCATTGAAAATACCTTATAATATATCGTTATTTGTAGTGTATCATTGAAAATACCTTATAATATAACGTAATATGCAGTGTATCATGAAAAAATACCTTATAATATAACGTAATATGCAGTGTATCATTGAAAATACCTTCCCATATAACGTAATATGCAGTGTATCATTGAAAATACCTTATAATATATCGTTATTTGTAGTGTATCATTGAAAATACCTTATAATATAACGTAATATGCAGTGTATCATGAAAAATACCTTATAATATAACGTAATATGCAGTGTATCATTGAAAATACCTTATAATATAACGTAATATGCAGTGTATCATTGAAATACCTTATAATATAACGTAATATGCAGTGTATCATTGAAAATACCTTATAATATATCGTTATTTGTAGTGTATCATTGAAAATACCTTATAATATAACGTAATATGCAGTGTATCATTGAAAATACCTTATAATATAACGTAATGTGCAGTGTATCATTGAAAATACCTTATAATATAACGTAATATTCAGTGTATCATAGAAAATACCTTATAATATAACGTAATATGCAGTGTATCATTGAAAATACCTTATAATATAACGTAATATGCAGTGTATCATTGAAAATACCTTATAATATAACGTAATATGCAGTGTATCATTGAAAATGCCTTATAATATATCGTTATTTGTAGTGTATCTTTGAAAATACCTTATAATATAACGTAATATGCAGTGTATCATTGAAAATACCTTATAATATATAGTAGTTTATCATTGAAAATACCTTATAATATAACTTAATATGCAGTGTATCATTGAAAATACCTTATAATATATCGTTATTTGTAGTGTATCTTTGAAAATACCTTATAATATAACGTAATATGCAGTGTATCATTGAAAATACCTTAAAATATATAGTAGTTTATCATTGAAAATACCTTATAATATAACTTAATATGCAGTGTATCATTGAAAATACCTTATAGTATAACGTAATATGCAGTGCATCATTGAAAATACCTTATAATATATAGTAGTTTATCATTGAAAATACCTTATAATATAACTTAATATGCAGTGTATCATTGAAAATACCTTATAATATATCGTTATTTGTAGTGTATCTTTGAAAATACCTTATAATATAACGTAATATGCAGTGTATCATTGAAAATACCTTATAATATATAGTAGTTTATCATTGAAAATACCTTATAATATAACTTAATATGCAGTGTATCATTGAAAATACCTTATAGTATAACGTAATATGCAGTGCATCATTGAAAATACCTTATAATATAACGTAATATGCAGTGTATCATTGAAAATACCTTATAATATAACGTAATATGCAGTGTATCATTGAAAATACCTTATAATATAACGTAATATGCAGTGTATAATTGAAAATACCTTCCCATATAACGTAATATGCAGTGTATCATTGAAAATACCTTATAATATATCGTAATTTGTAGTGTATCAATGAAAATACCTTCTCATATAACGTAATATGCATTGTATCATTGAAAATACCTTATAATATATCGTTATTTGTAGTGTATCTTTGAAAATACCTTATAATATAACGTAATATGCAGTGTATCTTTGAAAATACCTTATAATATATCGTAATTTGTAGTGTATCAATAAAAATACCTTCTCATATAACGTAATATGCAGTGTATCATTGAAAATATCTTATAATATATCGTTATTTGTAGTGTATCATTGAAAATACCTAATAATATAACGTAATATGCAGTGTATCATTGAAAATACCTTATAATATAACGTAATATGCAGTGTATCATTGAAAATACCTTATAATATAACGTAATATGCAGTGTATCATTGAAAATACCTTCCCATATAACGTAATATGCAGTGTATCATTGAAAATACCTTATAATATATCGTAATTTGTAGTGTATCAATGAAAATACCTTCTCATATAACGTAATATGCAGTGTATCATTGAAAATACCTTATAATATATCGTTATTTGTAGTGTATCTTTGAAAATACCTTATAATATAACGTAATATGCAGTGTATCATTGAAAATACCTTATAATATATAGTAGTTTATCATTGAAAATACCTTATAATATAACTTAATATGCAGTGTATCATTGAAAATACCTTATAGTATAACGTAATATGCAGTGCATCATTGAAAATACCTTATAATATAACGTAATATGCAGTGTATCATTGAAAATACCTTCCCATATAACGTAATATGCAGTGTATCATTGAAAATACCTTATAATATATCGTAATTTGTAGTGTATCAATGAAAATACCTTCTCATATAACGTAATATGCAGTGTATCATTGAAAATACCTTATAATATAACGTAATATGCAGTGTATCATTGAAAATACCTTCCCATATAACGTAATATGCAGTGTATCATTGAAAATACCTTATAATATATCGTAATTTGTAGTGTATCAATGAAAATACCTTCTCATATAACGTAATATGCAGTGTATCATTGAAAATACCTTATAATATATCGTAATTTGTAGTGTATCAATGAAAATACCTTCTCATATAACGTAATATGCAGTGTATCATTGAAAATACCTTATAATATATCGTTATTTGTAGTGTATCATTGAAAATACCTAATAATATAACGTAATATGCAGTGTATCATTGAAAATACCTTATAATATAACGTAATATGCAGTGTATCATTGAAAATACCTTATAATATAACGTAATATGCAGTGTATCATTGAAAATACCTTCCCATATAACGTAATATGCAGTGTATCATTGAAAATACCTTATAATATATCGTAATTTGTAGTGTATCAATGAAAATACCTTCTCATATAACGTAATATGCAGTGTATCATTGAAAATACCTTATAATATATCGTTATTTGTAGTGTAACTTTGAAAATACCTTATAATATAACGTAATATGCAGTGTATCATTGAAAATACCTTATAATATATAGTAGTTTATCATTGAAAATACCTTATAATATATAGTAGTTTATCATTGAAAATACCTTATAATATAACTTAATACGCAGTGTATCATTGAAAATACCTTATGATATACCGTAATATGCAGTGTATCATTGAAAATACCTTATAATATAACTTAATATGCAGTGTATCATTGAAAATACCTTATGATATACCGTAATATGCAGTGTATCATTGAAAATACCTTATAATATAACGTAATATGCAGTGTATCATTGAAAATACCTTCTAATATAACGTAATATGCAGTGTATCATTGAAAATACCTTCCCATATAACGTAATATGCAGTGTATCATTGAAAATACCTTATAATATATCGTAATATACAGTGTGTCATTGAAAATACCTTATAATATATCGTAATTTGTAGTGTAACAATGAAAATACATTCTCATATAACGTAATATGCAGTGTATCATTGAAAATACCTTATAATATATCGTTATTTGTAGTGTATCATTGAAAATACCTAATAATATAACGTAATATGCAGTGTATCATTGAAAATACCTTATAATATAACGTAATATGCAGTGTATCATTGAAAATACCTTATAGTATAACGTAATATGCAGTGCATCATTGAAAATACCTTATAATATAACGTAATATGCAGTGTATCATTGAAAATACCTTATAATATAACGTAATATGCAGTGTATCATTGAAAATACCTTATAATATAACGTAATATGCAGTGTATAATTGAAAATACCTTCCCATATAACGTAATATGCAGTGTATCATTGAAAATACCTTATAATATATCGTAATTTGTAGTGTATCAATGAAAATACCTTCTCATATAACGTAATATGCTGTGTATCATTGAAAATACCTTATAATATAACGTAATATGCAGTGTATCATTGAAAATACCTTATAATATAACGTAATATGCAGTGTATCGTTGAAAATACCTTATAATATATCATAATTTGTAGTGTATCAATGAAAATACCTTCTCATATAACGTAATATGCAGTGTATCATTGAAAATACCTTATAATATATCGTTATTTGTAGTGTATCATTGAAAATACCTTATAATATAACGTAATATGCAGTGTATCATGAAAAATACCTTATAATATAACGTAATATGCAGTGTATCATTGAAAATACCTTCCCATATAACGTAATATGCAGTGTATCATTGAAAATACCTTATAATATATCGTTATTTGTAGTGTATCATTGAAAATACCTTATAATATAACGTAATATGCAGTGTATCATGAAAAATACCTTATAATATAACGTAATATGCAGTGTATCATTGAAAATACCTTATAATATAACGTAATATGCAGTGTATCATTGAAAATACCTTATAATATAACGTAATATGCAGTGTATCATTGAAAATACCTTATAATATATCGTTATTTGTAGTGTATCATTGAAAATACCTTATAATATAACGTAATATGCAGTGTATCATTGAAAATACCTTATAATATAACGTAATGTGCAGTGTATCATTGAAAATACCTTATA
The DNA here is from genome assembly GCA_916610255.1 of Lasioglossum lativentre. NCBI lineage: Eukaryota > Metazoa > Arthropoda > Insecta > Hymenoptera > Halictidae > Lasioglossum > Lasioglossum lativentre. The sequence goes on from CAKAJI010000501.1 coordinate 89,144, forward strand.
ATATAACGTAATATGCAGTGTATCATAGAAAATACCTTATAATATAACGTAATATGCAGTGTATCATTGAAAATACCTTATAATATAACGTAATATGCAGTGTATCATTGAAAATACCTTATAATATAACGTAATATGCAGTGTATCATTGAAAATGCCTTATAATATATCGTTATTTGTAGTGTATCTTTGAAAATACCTTATAATATAACGTAATATGCAGTGTATCATTGAAAATACCTTATAATATATAGTAGTTTATCATTGAAAATACCTTATAATATAACTTAATATGCAGTGTATCATTGAAAATACCTTATAATATATCGTTATTTGTAGTGTATCTTTGAAAATACCTTATAATATAACGTAATATGCAGTGTATCATTGAAAATACCTTAAAATATATAGTAGTTTATCATTGAAAATACCTTATAATATAACTTAATATGCAGTGTATCATTGAAAATACCTTATAGTATAACGTAATATGCAGTGCATCATTGAAAATACCTTATAATATATAGTAGTTTATCATTGAAAATACCTTATAATATAACTTAATATGCAGTGTATCATTGAAAATACCTTATAATATATCGTTATTTGTAGTGTATCTTTGAAAATACCTTATAATATAACGTAATATGCAGTGTATCATTGAAAATACCTTATAATATATAGTAGTTTATCATTGAAAATACCTTATAATATAACTTAATATGCAGTGTATCATTGAAAATACCTTATAGTATAACGTAATATGCAGTGCATCATTGAAAATACCTTATAATATAACGTAATATGCAGTGTATCATTGAAAATACCTTATAATATAACGTAATATGCAGTGTATCATTGAAAATACCTTATAATATAACGTAATATGCAGTGTATAATTGAAAATACCTTCCCATATAACGTAATATGCAGTGTATCATTGAAAATACCTTATAATATATCGTAATTTGTAGTGTATCAATGAAAATACCTTCTCATATAACGTAATATGCATTGTATCATTGAAAATACCTTATAATATATCGTTATTTGTAGTGTATCTTTGAAAATACCTTATAATATAACGTAATATGCAGTGTATCTTTGAAAATACCTTATAATATATCGTAATTTGTAGTGTATCAATAAAAATACCTTCTCATATAACGTAATATGCAGTGTATCATTGAAAATATCTTATAATATATCGTTATTTGTAGTGTATCATTGAAAATACCTAATAATATAACGTAATATGCAGTGTATCATTGAAAATACCTTATAATATAACGTAATATGCAGTGTATCATTGAAAATACCTTATAATATAACGTAATATGCAGTGTATCATTGAAAATACCTTCCCATATAACGTAATATGCAGTGTATCATTGAAAATACCTTATAATATATCGTAATTTGTAGTGTATCAATGAAAATACCTTCTCATATAACGTAATATGCAGTGTATCATTGAAAATACCTTATAATATATCGTTATTTGTAGTGTATCTTTGAAAATACCTTATAATATAACGTAATATGCAGTGTATCATTGAAAATACCTTATAATATATAGTAGTTTATCATTGAAAATACCTTATAATATAACTTAATATGCAGTGTATCATTGAAAATACCTTATAGTATAACGTAATATGCAGTGCATCATTGAAAATACCTTATAATATAACGTAATATGCAGTGTATCATTGAAAATACCTTCCCATATAACGTAATATGCAGTGTATCATTGAAAATACCTTATAATATATCGTAATTTGTAGTGTATCAATGAAAATACCTTCTCATATAACGTAATATGCAGTGTATCATTGAAAATACCTTATAATATAACGTAATATGCAGTGTATCATTGAAAATACCTTCCCATATAACGTAATATGCAGTGTATCATTGAAAATACCTTATAATATATCGTAATTTGTAGTGTATCAATGAAAATACCTTCTCATATAACGTAATATGCAGTGTATCATTGAAAATACCTTATAATATATCGTAATTTGTAGTGTATCAATGAAAATACCTTCTCATATAACGTAATATGCAGTGTATCATTGAAAATACCTTATAATATATCGTTATTTGTAGTGTATCATTGAAAATACCTAATAATATAACGTAATATGCAGTGTATCATTGAAAATACCTTATAATATAACGTAATATGCAGTGTATCATTGAAAATACCTTATAATATAACGTAATATGCAGTGTATCATTGAAAATACCTTCCCATATAACGTAATATGCAGTGTATCATTGAAAATACCTTATAATATATCGTAATTTGTAGTGTATCAATGAAAATACCTTCTCATATAACGTAATATGCAGTGTATCATTGAAAATACCTTATAATATATCGTTATTTGTAGTGTAACTTTGAAAATACCTTATAATATAACGTAATATGCAGTGTATCATTGAAAATACCTTATAATATATAGTAGTTTATCATTGAAAATACCTTATAATATATAGTAGTTTATCATTGAAAATACCTTATAATATAACTTAATACGCAGTGTATCATTGAAAATACCTTATGATATACCGTAATATGCAGTGTATCATTGAAAATACCTTATAATATAACTTAATATGCAGTGTATCATTGAAAATACCTTATGATATACCGTAATATGCAGTGTATCATTGAAAATACCTTATAATATAACGTAATATGCAGTGTATCATTGAAAATACCTTCTAATATAACGTAATATGCAGTGTATCATTGAAAATACCTTCCCATATAACGTAATATGCAGTGTATCATTGAAAATACCTTATAATATATCGTAATATACAGTGTGTCATTGAAAATACCTTATAATATATCGTAATTTGTAGTGTAACAATGAAAATACCTTCTCATATAACGTAATATGCAGTGTATCATTGAAAATACCTTATAATATATCGTTATTTGTAGTGTATCATTGAAAATACCTAATAATATAACGTAATATGCAGTGTATCATTGAAAATACCTTATAATATAACGTAATATGCAGTGTATCATTGAAAATACATTATAATATAACGTAATATGCAGTGTATCATTGAAAATACCTTCCCATATAACGTAATATGCAGTGTATCATTGAAAATACCTTATAATATATCGTAATTTGTAGTGTATCAATGAAAATACCTTCTCATATAACGTAATTTGTAGTGTATCATTGAAAATACCTTATAGTATAATGTAATATGCAGTGCATCATTGAAAATACATTATAATATAACGTAATATGCAGTGTATCATTGAAAATACCTTATAATATAACTTAATATGCAGTGTATCATTGAAAATACCTTATGATATACCGTAATATGCAGTGTATCATTGAAAATACCTTATAATATAACGTAATATGCAGTGTATCATTGAAAATACCGTATAATATATCGTTATTTGTAGTGTATCTTTGAAAATACCTTATAATATAACGTAATATGCATTGTATCATTGAAAATACCTTATAATATAACGTAATATGCAGTGTATCATTGAAAATACCTTCCCATATAACGTAATATGCAGTGTATCATTGAAAATACCTTATAATATATCGTAATATGCAGTGTATCATTGAAAATAGCTTATAATATAACGTAATATGCAGTGTATCATTGAAAATACCTTATAATATATCGTAATTTGTAGTGTATCATTGAAAATACCTTATAATATAACGTAATATGCAGTGTATCATTGAAAATACCTTCCCATATAACGTAATATGCAGTGTATCATTGAAAATACCTTATAATATATCGTAATTTGTAGTGTATCAATGAAAATACCTTCTCATATAACGTAATATGCAGTGTATCATTGAAAATACCTTATAATATATCGTTATTTGTAGTGTATCTTTGAAAATACCTTATAATATAACGTAATATGCATTGTATCATTGAAAATACCTTATAATATAACGTAATATGCAGTGTATCATTGAAAATACCTTCCCATATAACGTAATATGCAGTGTATCATTGAAAATACCTTATAATATATCGTAATTTGTAGTGTATCAATGAAAATACCTTCTCATATAACGTAATATGCAGTGTATCATTGAAAATACCTTATAATATAACGTAATATGCAGTGTATCATTGAAAATACCTTATAATATAACGTAATATGCAGTGTATCATTGAAAATACCTTATAATATATTGCATTTTATCATTGAAAATACCTTTTAATATAACTTAATATGCAGTGTATCATTGAAAATACCTTATGATATAACGTAATATGCAGTGTATCATTGAAAATACCTTATAATATATCGTAATTTGTAGGGTATCAATGAAAATACCTTCTCATATAACGTAATATGCAGTGTATCATTGAAAATACCGTATAATATATCGTTATTTGTAGTGTATCTTTGAAAATACCTTATAATATAACGTAATATGCAGTGTATCATTGAAAATACCTTATAATATATAGTAGTTTATCATTGAAAATACCTTATAATATAACTTAATATGCAGTGTATCATTGAAAATACCTTATAGTATAACGTAATATGCAGTGCATCATTGAAAATACCTTATAATATAACGTATTATGCAGTGTATCATTGAAAATACCTTATAATATAACGTAATATGCAGTGTATCATTGAAAATACCTTATAATATAACGTAATATGCAGTGTATCATTGAAATTACCTTATAATATAACGTAATATGCAGTGTATCATTGAAAATACCTTATAATATAACGTAATATGCAGTGTATCATTGAAAATACCTTCCCATATAACGTAATATGCAGTGTATCATTGAAAATACCTTATAATATATCGTAATTTGTAGTGTATCAATGAAAATACCTTCTCATATAACGTAATATGCAGTGTATCATTGAAAATACCTTATAATATATCGTTATTTGTAGTGTATCTTTGAAAATACCTTATAATATAACGTAATATGCATTGTATCATTGAAAATACCTTATAATATAACGTAATATGCAGTGTATCATTGAAAATACCTTCCCATATAACGTAATATGCAGTGTATCATTGAAAATACCTTATAATATAACGTAATGTGCATTGTATCATTGAAAATACCTTATAATATAACGTAATATGCAGTGTATCATTGAAAATACCTTCCCATATAACGTAATATGCAGTGTATCATTGAAAATACCTTATAATATATCGTAATTTGTAGTGTATCAATGAAAATACCTTCTCATATAACGTAATATGCAGTGTATCATTGAAAATACCTTATAATATATAGTAATTTATCATTGAAAATACCTTATAATATAACTTAATATGCAGTCTATCATTGAAAATACCTTATGATATACCGTAATATGCAGTGTGTCATTGAAAATACCTTATAATATATCGTAATTTGTAGTGTATCATTGAAAATACCTTATAATATAACGTAATATGCAGTGTATCATTGAAAATACCTTATAATATAACGTAATATGCAGTGTATCATTGAAAATACCTTCCCATATAACGTAATATGCAGTGTATCATTGAAAATACCTTATAATATATCGTAATTTGTAGTGTATCAATGAAAATACCTTCTCATATAACGTAATATGCAGTGTATCATTGAAAATACCTTATAATATATCGTTATTTGTAGTGTATCTTTGAAAATACCTTATAATATAACGTAATATGCATTGTATCATTGAAAATACCTTATAATATAACGTAATATGCAGTGTATCATTGAAAATACCTTCCCATATAACGTAATATGCAGTGTATCATTGAAAATACCTTATAATATAACGTAATGTGCATTGTATCATTGAAAATACCTTATAATATAACGTAATATGCAGTGTATCATTGAAAATACCTTCCCATATAACGTAATATGCAGTGTATCATTGAAAATACCTTATAATATATCGTAATTTGTAGTGTATCAATGAAAATACCTTCTCATATAACGTAATATGCAGTGTATCATTGAAAATACCTTATAATATATAGTAATTTATCATTGAAAATACCTTATAATATAACTTAATATGCAGTCTATCATTGAAAATACCTTATGATATACCGTAATATGCAGTGTGTCATTGAAAATACCTTATAATATATCGTAATTTGTAGTGTATCATTGAAAATACCTTATAATATAACGTAATATGCAGTGTATCATTGAAAATACCTTATAATATAACTTAATATGCAGTGTATCATTGAAAATACCTTATGATATACCGTAATATGCAGTGTATCATTGAAAATACCTTATAATATAACGTAATATGCAGTGTATCATTGAAAATACCTTATAATATAACGTAATATGCAGTGTATCATTGAAAATACCTTATAATATAACGTATTATGCAGTGTATCATTGAAAATACCTTATAATATAACGTAATATGCAGTGTATCATTGAAAATACCTTATAATATAACGTAATATGCAGTGTATCATTGAAATTACCTTATAATATAACGTAATATGCAGTGTATCATTGAAAATACCTTATAATATAACGTAATATGCAGTGTATCATTGAAAATACCTTCCCATATAACGTAATATGCAGTGTATCATTGAAAATACCTTATAATATATCGTAATTTGTAGTGTATCAATGAAAATACCTTCTCATATAACGTAATATGCAGTGTATCATTGAAAATACCTTATAATATATCGTTATTTGTAGTGTATCTTTGAAAATACCTTATAATATAACGTAATATGCATTGTATCATTGAAAATACCTTATAATATAACGTAATATGCAGTGTATCATTGAAAATACCTTCCCATATAACGTAATATGCAGTGTATCATTGAAAATACCTTATAATATATCGTAATTTGTAGTGTATCAATGAAAATACCTTCTCATATAACGTAATATGCAGTGTATCATTGAAAATACCTTATAATATATCGTTATTTGTAGTGTATCTTTGAAAATACCTTATAATATAACGTAATGTGCATTGTATCATTGAAAATACCTTATAATATAACGTAATATGCAGTGTATCATTGAAAATACCTTCCCATATAACGTAATATGCAGTGTATCATTGAAAATACCTTATAATATATCGTAATTTGTAGTGTATCAATGAAAATACCTTCTCATATAACGTAATATGCAGTGTATCATTGAAAATACCTTATAATATATAGTAATTTATCATTGAAAATACCTTATAATATAACTTAATATGCAGTCTATCATTGAAAATACCTTATGATATACCGTAATATGCAGTGTATCATTGAAAATACCTTATAATATATCGTAATTTGTAGTGTATCATTGAAAATACCTTATAATATAACGTAATATGCAGTGTATCATTGAAAATACCTTATAATATAACTTAATATGCAGTGTATCATTGAAAATACCTTATGATATACCGTAATATGCAGTGTATCATTGAAAATACCTTATAATATAACGTAATATGCAGTGTATCATTGAAAATACCTTATAATATAACGTAATATGCAGTGTATCATTGAAAATACCTTCCCATATAACGTAATATGCAGTGTATCATTGAAAATACCTTATAATATATCGTAATTTGTAGTGTATCAATGAAAATACCTTCTCATATAACGTAATATGCAGTGTATCATTGAAAATACCTTATAATATATCGTTATTTGTAGTGTATCTTTGAAAATACCTTATAATATAACGTAATATGCAGTGTATCATTGGAAATACCTTATAATATATCGTAATTTTTTAGTGTATCATTGAAAATACCTAATAATATAACGTAATATGCAGTGTATCATTGAAAATACCTTATAATTTATCGTAATATGCAGTGTATCATTGAAAATACCTTATAATATAACGTAATATGCAGTGTATCATTGAAAATACCTTCCCATATAACGTAATATGCAGTGTATCATTGAAAATACCTTATAATATATCGTAATTTGTAGTGTATCAATGAAAATACCTTCTCATATAACGTAATATGCAGTGTATCATTGAAAATACCTTATAATATATCGTTATTTGTAGTGTATCTTTGAAAATACCCTATAATATAACGTAATATGCAGTGTATCATTGAAAATACCTTATAATATATAGTAGTTTATTATTGAAAATACCTTATAATATAACTTAATATGCAGTGTATCATTGAAAATACCTTATAGTATAACGTAATATGCAGTGCATCATTGAAAATACCTTATAATATAACGTAATATGCAGTGTATCTTTGAAAATACCATATAATATAACGTAATATACAGTGTATCATTGAAAATACCTTATAATATATCGTAATTTGTAGTGTATCAATGAAAATACCTTCTCATATAACGTAATATGCAGTGTATCATTGAAAATACCTTATAATATATCGTTATTTGTAGTGTATCATTGAAAATACCTAATAATATAACGTAATATGCAGTGTATCATTGAAAATACCTTATAATATAACGTAATATGCAGTGTATCATTGAAAATACCTTATAATATAACGTAATATGCAGTGTATCATTGAAAATACCTTCCCATATAACGTAATATGCAGTGTATCATTGAAAATACCTTATAATATATCGTAATTTGTAGTGTATCAATGAAAATACCTTCTCATATAACGTAATATGCAGTGTATCATTGAAAATACCTTATAATATATCGTTATTTGTAGTGTATCTTTGAAAATACCTTATAATATAACGTAATATGAAGTGTATCATTGAAAATACCTTATAATATATAGTAGTTTATCATTGAAAATACCTTATAATATAACTTAATATGCAGTGTATCATTGAAAATACCTTATAGTATAACGTAATATGCAGTGCATCATTGAAAATACCTTATAATATAACGTAATATGCAGTGTATCATTGAAAATACCTTATAATATAACGTAATATACAGTGTATCATTGAAAATACCTTATAATATATCGTAATTTGTAGTGTATCAATGAAAATACCTTCTCATATAACGTAATATGCAGTGTATTATTGAAAATACCTTATAATATATCGGTATTTGTAGTGTATCATTGAAAATACCTAATAATATAACGTAATATGCAGTGTATCATTGAAAATACCTTATAATATAACGTAATATGCAGTGTATCATTGAAAATACCTTATAATATAACGTAATATGCAGTGTATCATTGAAAATACCTTCCCATATAACGTAATATGCAGTGTATCATTGAAAATACCTTATAATATATCGTAATTTGTAGTGTATCAATGAAAATACCTTCTCATATAACGTAATATGCAGTGTATCATTGAAAATACCTTATAATATATCGTTATTTGTAGTGTATCTTTGAAAATACCTTATAATATAACGTAATATGCAGTGTATCATTGAAAATACCTTATAATATATAGTAGTTTATCATTGAAAATACCTTATAATATAACTTAATATGCAGTGTATCATTGAAAATACCTTATAATATATCGTAATTTGTAGTGTATCAATGAAAATACCTTCTCATATAACGTAATATGCAGTGTATTATTGAAAATACCTTATAATATATCGGTATTTGTAGTGTATCATTGAAAATACCTAATAATATAACGTAATATGCAGTGTATCATTAAAAATACCTTATAATATAACGTAATATGCAGTGTATCATTGAAAATACCTTATAATATAACGTAATATGCAGTGTATCATTGAAAATACCTTCCCATATAACGTAATATGCAGTGTATCATTGAAAATACCTTATAATATAACGTAATATGCAGTGTATCATTGAAAATACCTTATAATATATCGTAATTTGTAGTGTATCAATGAAAATACCTTCTCATATAACGTAATATGCAGTGTATCATTGAAAATACCTTATAATATATCGTTATTTGTAGTGTATCTTTGAAAATACCTTATAATATAACGTAATATGCAGTGTATCATTGAAAATACCTTATAATATATAGTAGTTTATCATTGAAAATACCTTATAATATAACTTAATATGCAGTGTATCATTGAAAATACCTTATGATATACCGTAATATGCAGTGTATCATTGAAAATACCTTATAATATAACGTAATATGCAGTGTATCATTGAAAATACCTTATAATATATCGTAATTTGTAGTGTATCATTGAAAATACCTTATAGTATAACGTAATATGCAGTGCATCATTGAAAATACCTTATAATATAACGTAATATGCAGTGTATCATTGAAAATACCTTATAATATAACTTAATATGCAGTGTATCATTGAAAATACCTTATGATATACCGTAATATGCAGTGTATCATTGAAAATACCTTATAATATAACGTAATATGCAGTGTATCATTGAAAATACCTTATAATATAACGTAATATGCAGTGTATCATTGAAAATACCTTATAATATAACGTAATATGCAGTGTATCATTGAAAATACCTTATAATTTAACGTAATATGCAGTGTATCTTTGAAAATACCTTATAATATAACGTAATATGCAATGTATCAGTGAAAATACCTTATAATATAACGTAATATGCAGTGTATCATTGAAAATACCTTCCCATATAACGTAATATGCAGTGTATCATTGAAAATACCTTATAATATAACGTAATATGCAGTGTATCATTGAAAATACCTTATAATTTAACGTAATATGCAGTGTATCATTGAAAATACCTTATAATATAACGTAATATGCAGTGTATCATTGAAAATACCTTCCCATATAACGTAATATGCAGTGTATCATTGAAAATACCTTATAATATATCGTTATTTGTAGTGTATCTTTGAAAATACCTTATAATATAACGTAATATGCATTGTATCAGTGAAAATACCTTATAATATAACGTAATATGCAGTGTATCATTGAAAATACCTTCCCATATAACGTAATATGCAGTGTATCATTGAAAATACCTTATAATATATCGTAATTTGTAGTGTATCAATGAAAATACCTTCTCATATAACGTAATATGCAGTGTATCATTGAAAATACCTTATAATATATAGTAATTTATCATTGAAAATACCTTATAATATAACTTAATATGCAGTCTATCATTGAAAATACCTTATGATATACCGTAATATGCAGTGTATCATTGAAAATACCTTATAATATATCGTAATTTGTAGTGTATCATTGAAAATACCTTATAATATAACTTAATATGCAGTGTATCATTGAAAATACCTTATGATATACCGTAATATGCAGTGTATCATTGAAAATACCTTATAATATAACGTAATATGCAGTGTATCATTGAAAATACCTTATAATATAACGTAATATGCAGTGTATCATTGAAAATACCTTCCCATATAATGTAATATGCAGTGTATCATTGAAAATACCTTATAATATATCGTAATTTGTAGTGTATCAATGAAAATACCTTCTCATATAACGTAATATGCAGTGTATCATTGAAAATACCTTATAATATATCGTTATTTGTAGTGTATCTTTGAAAATACCTTATAATATAACGTAATATGCAGTGTATCATTGGAAATACCTTATAATATATCGTAATTTGTAGTGTATCAATGAAAATACCTTATAATATAACGTAATATGCAGTGTATCATTGAAAATACCTTATAATATAACTTAATATGCAGTGTATCATTGAAAATACCTTATGATATACCGTAATATGCAGTGTATCATTGAAAATACCTTATAATATAACGTAATATGCAGTGTATCATTGAAAATACCTTATAATATAATGTAATATGCAGTGTATCATTGAAAATACCTTATAATATAACGTAATATGCAGTGTATCATTGAAAATACCTTATAATATAACGTAATATGCAGTGTATCATTGAAAATACCTTATAATTTAACGTAATATGCAGTGTATCATTGAAAATACCTTATAATATAACTTAATATGCAGTGTATCATTGAAAATACCTTATGATATACCGTAATATGCAGTGTATCATTGAAAATACCTTATAATATAACGTAATATGCAGTGTATCATTGAAAATACCTTATAATATAATGTAATATGCAGTGTATCATTGAAAATACCTTATAATATAACGTAATATGCAGTGTATCATTGAAAATACCTTATAATATAACGTAATATGCAGTGTATCATTGAAAATACCTTATAATTTAACGTAATATGCAGTGTATCATTGAAAATACCTTATAATATAACGTAATATGCAGTGTATCATTGAAAATACCTTCCCATATAACGTAATATGCAGTGTATCATTGAAAATACCTTATAATATATCGTAATTTGTAGTGTATCAATGAAAATACCTTCTCATATAACGTAATATGCAGTGTATCATTGAAAATACCTTATAATATATCGTTATTTGTAGTGTATCTTTGAAAATACCCTATAATATAACGTAATATGCAGTGTATCATTGAAAATACCTTATAATATATAGTAGTTTATCATTGAAAATACCTTATAATATAACTTAATATGCAGTGTATCATTGAAAATACCTTATAGTATAACGTAATATGCAGTGCATCATTGAAAATACCTTATAATATAACGTAATATGCAGTGTATCATTGAAAATACCATATAATATAACGTAATATACAGTGTATCATTGAAAATACCTTATAATATATCGTAATTTGTAGTGTATCAATGAAAATACCTTATAATATAACGTAATATGCAGTGTATCATTGAAAATACCTTATAATATAACTTAATATGCAGTGTATCATTGAAAGTACCTTATGATATACCGTAATATGCAGTGTATCATTGAAAATACCTTATAATATAACGTAATATGCAGTGTATCATTGAAAATACCTTATAATATAATGTAATATGCAGTGTATCATTGAAAATACCTTATAATATAACGTAATATGCAGTGTATCATTGGAAATACCTTATAATATATCGTAATTTTTTAGTGTATCATTGAAAATACCTTATAATATAACGTAATATGCAGTGTATCATTGAAAATACCTTCCCATATAACGTAATATGCAGTGTATCATTGAAAATACCTTATAATATAACGTAATATGCAGTGTATCATTGAAAATACCTTATAATACGTAGTAGTTTATCATTGAAAATACCTTATAATATATAGTAGTTTATCATTGAAAATACCTTATAATATATAGTAGTTTATCATTGAAAGTACCTTATAATATAACGTAATATGCTGTGTATCATTGAAAATACCTTATAATATAACGTAATATGCAGTGTATCATTGAAAATACCTTATAATATAATGTAATATGCAGTGTATCATTGAAAATACCTTATAATATAACGTAATATGCAGTGTATCATTGGAAATACCTTATAATATATCGTAATTTTTTAGTGTATCATTGAAAATACCTTATAATATAACGTAATATGCAGTGTATCATTGAAAATACCTTCCCATATAACGTAATATGCAGTGTATCATTGAAAATACCTTATAATATAACGTAATATGCAGTGTATCATTGAAAATACCTTAGAATATATGGTAATTCTAGTCTATCAATGAAAATACCTTATAATATAACGCAATATGCAGTGTAGCATTGAAAATACCTTATAATACGTAGTAGTTTATCATTGAAAATACCTTATAATATATAGTAGTTTATCATTGAAAATACCTTATAATATATAGTAGTTTATCATTGAAAATACCTTATAATATAACGTAATATACTGTGTATCATTGAAAATACCTTATAATATAACGTAATATGCAGTGTAACATTGAAAATACCTTATAATATAACGTAATATGCAGTGTATCATTGAAAATACCTTATAATATAACGTAATATGCAGTGTATCATTGAAAATACCTTATAATATAACGTAATATGCAGTGTATCATTGAAAATACCTTATAATATAACATAATATGCAGTGTATCATTGAAAATAACTTATAGTATAACGTAATATGCAGTGCATCATTGAAAATACCTTATCATATATCGTAATTTGTAGTGTATCAATGAAAATACCTTCTCATATAACGTAATATGCAGTGTATCATTGAAAATACCTTATAATATATCGTTATTTGTAGTGTATCTTTGAAAATACCTTATAATAGAACGTAATATGCATTGTATCAGTGAAAATACCTTATAATATAACGTTATATGCAGTGTATCATTGAAAATACCTTCCCATATAACGTAATATGCAGTGTATCATTGAAAATACCTTATAATATATCGTAATTTGTAGTGTATCAATGAAAATACCTTCTCATATAACGTAATATGCAGTGTATCATTGAAAATACCTTATAATATATAGTAATTTATCATTGAAAATACCTTATAATATAACTTAATATGCAGTCTATCATTGAAAATACCTTATGATATACCGTAATATGCAGTGTATCATTGAAAATACCTTATAATATATCGTAATTTGTAGTGTATCATTGAAAATACCTTATAATATAACTTAATATGCAGTGTATCATTGAAAATACCTTATGATATACCGTAATATGCAGTGTATCATTGAAAATACCTTATAATATAACGTAATATGCAGTGTATCATTGAAAATACCTTATAATATAACGTAATATGCAGTGTATCATTGAAAATACCTTCCCATATAACGTAATATGCAGTGTATCATTGAAAATACCTTATAATATATCGTAATTTGTAGTGTATCAATGAAAATACCTTCTCATATAACGTAATAGGCAGTGTATCATTGAAAATACCTTATAATATATCGTTATTTGTAGTGTATCTTTGAAAATACCTTATAATATAACGTAATATGCAGTGTATCATTGGAAATACCTTATAATATATCGTAATTTTTTAGTGTATCATTGAAAATACCTAATAATATAACGTAATATGCAGTGTATCATTGAAAATACCTTAGAATATATGGTAATTCTTGTCTTTTAATGAAAATACCTTATAATATAACGTAATATGCAGAGCATCATTGAAAATACCTTATAATATAACGTAATATGCAGTGTATCATTGAAAATACCTTATAATATAACTTAATATGCAGTGTATCATTGAAAATACCTTATAATATATCGTAATTTGTAGTGTATCAATGAAAATACCTTCTCACATAACGTAATATGCAGTGTATTATTGAAAATACCTTATAATATATCGGTATTTGTAGTGTATCATTGAAAATACCTAATAATATAACGTAATATGCAGTGTATCATTAAAAATACCTTATAATATAACGTAATATGCAGTGTATCATTGAAAATACCTTATAATATAACGTAATATGCAGTGTATCATTGAAAATACCTTCCCATATAACGTAATATGCAGTGTATCATTGAAAATACCTTATAATATAACGTAATATGCAGTGTATCATTGAAAATACCTTATAATATATCGTAATTTGTAGTGTATCAATGAAAATACCTTCTCATATAACGTAATATGCAGTGTATCATTGAAAATACCTTATAATATATCGTTATTTGTAGTGTATCTTTGAAAATACCTTATAATATAACGTAATATGCAGTGTATCATTGAAAATACCTTATAATATATAGTAGTTTATCATTGAAAATACCTTATAATATAACTTAATATGCAGTGTATCATTGAAAATACCTTATGATATACCGTAATATGCAGTGTATCATTGAAAATACCTTATAATATAACGTAATATGCAGTGTATCATTGAAAATACCTTATAATTTAACGTAATATGCAGTGTATCATTGAAAATACCTTAGAATATACGGTAATTCTTGTCTATCAATGAAAATACCTTATAATATAACGTAATATGCAGTGTATCATTGAAAATACCTTCCCATATAACGTAATATGCAGTGTATCATTGAAAATACCTTATAATATATCGTAATTTGTAGTGTATCAATGAAAATACCTTCTCATATAACGTAATATGCAGTGTATCATTGAATATACCTTATAATATATCGTTATTTGTAGTGTATCTTTGAAAATACCTTATAATATAACGTAATATGCAGTGTATCATTGAAAATACCTTATAATATATAGTAGTTTATCATTGAAAATACCTTATAATATAACTTAATATGCAGTGTATCATTGAAAATACCTTATAGTATAACGTAATATGCAGTGCATCATTGAAAATACCTTATAATATAACGTAATATGCAGTGTATCATTGAAAATACCATATAATATAACGTAATATACAGTGTATCATTGAAAATACCTTATAATATATCGTAATTTGTAGTGTATCAATGAAAATACCTTATAATATAACGTAATATGCAGTGTATCATTGAAAATACCTTCCCATATAACGTAATATGCAGTGTATCATTGAAAATACCTTCCCATATAACGTAATATGCAGTGTATCATTGAAAATACCTTATAATATATCGTAATTTGTAGTGTATCAATGAAAATACCTTCTCATATAACGTAATATGCAGTGTATCATTGAATATACCTTATAATATATCGTTATTTGTAGTGTATCTTTGAAAATACCCTATAATATAACGTAATATGCAGTGTATCATTGAAAATACCTTATAATATATAGTAGTTTATCATTGAAAATACCTTATAATATAACTTAATATGCAGTGTATCATTGAAAATACCTTATAGTATAACGTAATATGCAGTGCATCATTGAAAATACCTTATAATATAACGTAATATGCAGTGTATCATTGAAAATACCATATAATATAACGTAATATACAGTGTATCATTGAAAATACCTTATAATATATCGTAATTTGTAGTGTATCAATGAAAATACCTTATAATATAACGTAATATGCAGTGTATCATTGAAAATACCTTATAATATAACTTAATATGCAGTGTATCATTGAAAATACCTTATGATATACCGTAATATGCAGTGTATCATTGAAAATACCTTATAATATAACGTAATATGCAGTGTATCATTGAAAATACCTTATAATATAATGTAATATGCAGTGTATCATTGAAAATACCTTATAATATAACGTAATATGCAGTGTATCATTGAAAATACCTTATAATATAACGTAATATGCAGTGTATCATTGAAAATACCTTATAATTTAACGTAATATGCAGTGTATCATTGAAAATACCTTATAATATAACGTAATATGCAGTGTATCATTGAAAATACCTTCCCATATAACGTAATATGCAGTGTATCATTGAAAATACCTTATAATATATCGTAATTTGTAGTGTATCAATGAAAATACCTTCTCATATAACGTAATATGCAGTGTATCATTGAAAATACCTTATAATATATCGTTATTTGTAGTGTATCTTTGAAAATACCCTATAATATAACGTAATATGCAGTGTATCATTGAAAATACCTTATAATATATAGTAGTTTATCATTGAAAATACCTTATAATATAACTTAATATGCAGTGTATCATTGAAAATACCTTATAGTATAACGTAATATGCAGTGCATCATTGAAAATACCTTATAATATAACGTAATATGCAGTGTATCATTGAAAATACCATATAATATAACGTAATATACAGTGTATCATTGAAAATACCTTATAATATATCGTAATTTGTAGTGTATCAATGAAAATACCTTATAATATAACGTAATATGCAGTGTATCATTGAAAATACCTTATAATATAACGTAATATGCAGTGTATCATTGAAAATACCTTCCCATATAACGTAATATGCAGTGTATCATTGAAAATACCTTATAATATAACGTAATATGCAGTGTATCATTGAAAATACCTTATAATACGTAGTAGTTTATCATTGAAAATACCTTATAATATATAGTAGTTTATCATTGAAAATACCTTATAATATATAGTAGTTTATCATTGAAAATACCTTATAATATAACGTAATATGCAGTGTATCATTGAAAATACCTTATAATATAACGTAATATGCAGTGTATCATTGAAAATACCTTAGAATATACGGTAATTCTTGTCTATCAATGAAAATACCTTATAATATAACGTAATATGCAGTGTATCATTGAAAATACCTTATAATATAACGTAATATGCAGTGTATCATTGAAAATACCTTATAATATAACGTAATATGCAGTGTATAATTGAAAATATCTTATAATATAACGTAATATGCAGTGTATCATTGAAAATACCTTAGAATATATGGTAATTCTAGTCTATCAATGAAAATACCTTATAATATAACGCAATATGCAGTGTATCATTGAAAATACCTTATAATACGTAGTAGTTTATCATTGAAAATACCTTATAATATAACGTAATATACAGTGTATCATTGAAAATACCTTATAATACGTAGTAGTTTATCATTGAAAATACCTTATAATATATAGTAGTTTATCATTGAAAATACCTTATAATATATAGTAGTTTATCATTGAAAATACCTTATAATATAACGTAATATACTGTGTATCATTGAAAATACCTTATAATATAACGTAATATGCAGTGTAACATTGAAAATACCTTATAATATAACGTAATATGCAGTGTATCATTGAAAATACCTTATAATATAACGTAATATGCAGTGTATCATTGAAAATACCTTATAATATAACGTAATATGCAGTGTATCACTGAAAATACTTTATAATATAACATAATATGCAGTGTATCATTGAAAATACCTTCCCATATAACGTAATATGCAGTGTATCATTGAAAATACCTTATAATATAACGTAATTTGTAGTGTATCATTGAAAATACCTTATAATATATAGTAGTTTATCATTGAAAATACCTTATAATATAACTTAATATGCAGTGTATCATTGAAAATACCTTATGATATACCGTAATATGCAGTGTATCATTGAAAATACCTTATAATATAACGTAATATGCAGTGTATCATTGAAAATACCTTAAAATATATCGTTATTTGTAGTGTATCTTTGAAAATACCTTATAATATAACGTAATATGCAGTGTATCATTGAAAATACCTTATGATATAACGTAATTTGTAGTGTATCATTGAAAATACCTTATAATATATAGTAGTTTATCATTGAAAATACCTTATAATATAACGTAATATGCAGTGTATCATTGAAAATACCTTATAATATAACGTAATATGCAGTGTATCATTGAAAATACCTTATAATTTAACGTAATATGCAGTGTATCATTGAAAATACCTTAGAATATACGGTAATTCTTGTCTATCAATGAAAATACCTTATAATATAACGTAATATGCAGTGTATCATTGAAAATACCTTCCCATATTACGTAATATGCAGTGTATCATTGAAAATACCTTCCCATATAACGTAATATGCAGTGTATCATTGAAAATACCTTATAATATATCGTAATTTGTAGTGTATCAATGAAAATACCTTCTCATATAACGTAATATGCAGTGTATCATTGAAAATACCTTATAATATATCGTTATTTGTAGTGTATCTTTGAAAATACCTTATAATATAACGTAATATGCAGTGTATCACTGAAAATACCTTATGATATAACGTAATTTGTAGTGTATCATTGAAAATACCTTATAATATATAGTAGTTTATCATTGAAAATACCTTATAATATAACGTAATATGCAGTGTATCATTGAAAATACCTTATAATATAACGTAATATGCAGTGTATCATTGAAAATACCTTCCCATATAATGTAATATGCAGTGTATCATTGAAAATACCTTATAATATATCGTAATTTGTAGTGTATCAATGAAAATACCTTCTCATATAACGTAATATGCAGTGCATCATTGAAAATACCTTATAATATATCGTTATTTGTAGTGTATCTTTGAAAATACCTTATAATATAACGTAATATGCAGTGTATCATTGGAAATACCTTATAATATATCGTAATTTTTTAGTGTATCATTGAAAATACCTAATAATATAACGTAATATGCAGTGTATCATTGAAAATACCTTAGAATATATGGTAATTCTTGTCTTTTAATGAAAATACCTTATAATATAACGTAATATGCAGAGCATCATTGAAAATACCTTATAATATAACGTAATATGCAGTGTATCATTGAAAATACCTTATAATATAACGTAATATGCAGTGTATCATTGAAAATACCTTATAATATAACGTAATATGCAGTGTATCATTGAAAATACCTTAGAATATACGGTAATTCTTGTCTATCAATGAAAATACCTTATAATATAACGTAATATGCAGTGTATCATTGAAAATACCTTCCCATATAACGTAATATGCAGTGTATCATTGAAAATACCTTCCCATATAACGTAATATGCAGTGTATCATTGAAAATACCTTATAATATATCGTAATTTGTAGTGTATCAATGAAAATACCTTCTCATATAACGTAATATGCAGTGTATCATTGAATATACCTTATAATATATCGTTATTTGTAGTGTATCTTTGAAAATACCCTATAATATAACGTAATATGCAGTGTATCATTGAAAATACCTTATAATATATAGTAGTTTATCATTGAAAATACCTTATAATATAACTTAATATGCAGTGTATCATTGAAAATACCTTATAGTATAACGTAATATGCAGTGCATCATTGAAAATACCTTATAATATAACGTAATATGCAGTGTATCATTGAAAATACCATATAATATAACGTAATATACAGTGTATCATTGAAAATACCTTATAATATATCGTAATTTGTAGTGTATCAATGAAAATACCTTATAATATAACGTAATATGCAGTGTATCATTGAAAATACCTTATAATATAACTTAATATGCAGTGTATCATTGAAAATACCTTATGATATACCGTAATATGCAGTGTATCATTGAAAATACCTTATAATATAACGTAATATGCAGTGTATCATTGAAAATACCTTATAATATAATGTAATATGCAGTGTATCATTGAAAATACCTTATAATATAACGTAATATGCAGTGTATCATTGGAAATACCTTATAATATATCGTAATTTTTTAGTGTATCATTGAAAATACCTAATAATATAACGTAATATGCAGTGTATCATTGAAAATACCTTAGAATATATGGTAATTCTTGTCTTTTAATGAAAATACCTTATAATATAACGTAATATGCAGAGCATCATTGAAAATACCTTATAATATAACGTAATATGCAGTGTATCATTGAAAATACCTTATAATATAACGTAATATGCAGTGTATCATTGAAAATACCTTATAATTTAACGTAATATGCAGTGTATCATTGAAAATACCTTATAATATATAGTAGTTTATCATTGAAAATACCTTATAATATAACTTAATATGCAGTGTATCATTGAAAATACCTTATAGTATAACGTAATATGCAGTGCATCATTGAAAATACCTTATAATATAACGTAATATGCAGTGTATCATTGAAAATACCATATAATATAACGTAATATACAGTGTATCATTGAAAATACCTTATAATATATCGTAATTTGTAGTGTATCAATGAAAATACCTTATAATATAACGTAATATGCAGTGTATCATTGAAAATACCTTATAATATAACTTAATATGCAGTGTATCATTGAAAATACCTTATGATATACCGTAATATGCAGTGTATCATTGAAAATACCTTATAATATAACGTAATATGCAGTGTATCATTGAAAATACCTTCCCATATAACGTAATATGCAGTGTATCATTGAAAATACCTTATAATATATCGTAATTTGTAGTGTATCAATGAAAATACCTTCTCATATAACGTAATATGCAGTGTATCATTGAAAATACCTTATAATATATCGTTATTTGTAGTGTATCTTTGAAAATACCTTATAATATAACGTAATATGCAGTGTATCATTGAAAATACCTTATAATATATAGTAGTTTATCATTGAAAATACCTTATAATATAACTTAATATGCAGTGTATCATTGAAAATACCTTATAGTATAACGTAATATGCAGTGCATCATTGAAAATACCTTATAATATAACGTAATATGCAGTGTATCATTGAAAATACCATATAATATAACGTAATATACAGTGTATCATTGAAAATACCTTATAATATATCGTAATTTGTAGTGTATCAATGAAAATACCTTATAATATAACGTAATATGCAGTGTATCATTGAAAATACCTTATAATATAACGTAATATGCAGTGTATCATTGAAAATACCTTCCCATATAACGTAATATGCAGTGTATCATTGAAAATACCTTATAATATAACGTAATATGCAGTGTATCATTGAAAATACCTTATAATACGTAGTAGTTTATCATTGAAAATACCTTATAATATATAGTAGTTTATCATTGAAAATACCTTATAATATATAGTAGTTTATCATTGAAAATACCTTATAATATAACGTAATATGCTGTGTATCATTGAAAATACCTTATAATATAACGTAATATGCAGTGTATCATTGAAAATACCTTAGAATATACGGTAATTCTTGTCTATCAATGAAAATACCTTATAATATAACGTAATATGCAGTGTATCATTGAAAATACCTTATAATATAACGTAATATGCAGTGTATCATTGAAAATACCTTATAATATAACGTAATATGCAGTGTATAATTGAAAATATCTTATAATATAACGTAATATGCAGTGTATCATTGAAAATACCTTAGAATATATGGTAATTCTAGTCTATCAATGAAAATACCTTATAATATAACGCAATATGCAGTGTAGCATTGAAAATACCTTATAATACGTAGTAGTTTATCATTGAAAATACCTTATAATATAACGTAATATACAGTGTATCATTGAAAATACCTTATAATACGTAGTAGTTTATCATTGAAAATACCTTATAATATATAGTAGTTTATCATTGAAAATACCTTATAATATATAGTAGTTTATCATTGAAAATACCTTATAATATAACGTAATATACTGTGTATCATTGAAAATACCTTATAATATAACGTAATATGCAGTGTAACATTGACAATACCTTATAATATAACGTAATATGCAGTGTATCATTGAAAATACCTTATAATATAACGTAATATGCAGTGTATCATTGAAAATACCTTATAATATAACGTAATATGCAGTGTATCACTGAAAATACTTTATAATATAACATAATATGCAGTGTATCATTGAAAATACCTTCCCATATAACGTAATATGCAGTGTATCATTGAAAATACCTTATGATATAACGTAATTTGTAGTGTATCATTGAAAATACCTTATAATATAACTTAATATGCAGTGTATCATTGAAAATACCTTATGATATACCGTAATATGCAGTGTATCATTGAAAATACCTTATAATATAACGTAATATGCAGTGTATCATTGAAAATACCTTATAATTTAACGTAATATGCAGTGTATCATTGAAAATACCTTATAATATATAGTAGTTTATCATTGAAAATACCTTATAATATAACTTAATATGCAGTGTATCATTGAAAATACCTTATAGTATAACGTAATATGCAGTGCATCATTGAAAATACCTTATAATATAACGTAATATGCAGTGTATCATTGAAAATACCTTATAATATAACGTAATATGCAGTGTATCATTGAAAATACCTTCCCATATAACGTAATATGCAGTGTATCATTGAAAATACCTTATAATATATCGTAATTTGTAGTGTATCAATGAAAATACCTTCTCATATAACGTAATATGCAGTGTATCATTGAAAATACCTTATAATATATCGTTATTTGTAGTGTATCTTTGAAAATACCCTATAATATAACGTAATATGCAGTGTATCATTGAAAATACCTTATAATATATAGTAGTTTATCATTGAAAATACCTTATAATATAACTTAATATGCAGTGTATCATTGAAAATACCTTATAGTATAACGTAATATGCAGTGCATCATTGAAAATACCTTATAATATAACGTAATATGCAGTGTATCATTGAAAATACCATATAATATAACGTAATATACAGTGTATCATTGAAAATACCTTATAATATATCGTAATTTGTAGTGTATCAATGAAAATACCTTATAATATAACGTAATATGCAGTGTATCATTGAAAATACCTTATAATATAACGTAATGTGCAGTGTATCATTGAAAATACCTTCCCATATAACGTAATATGCAGTGTATCATTGAAAATACCTTATAATATAACGTAATATGCAGTGTATCATTGAAAATACCTTATAATACGTAGTAGTTTATCATTGAAAATACCTTATAATATATAGTAGTTTATCATTGAAAATACCTTATAATATATAGTAGTTTATCATTGAAAATACCTTATAATATAACGTAATATGCTGTGTATCATTGAAAATACCTTATAATATAACGTAATATGCAGTGTATCATTGAAAATACCTTAGAATATACGGTAATTCTTGTCTATCAATGAAAATACCTTATAATATAACGTAATATGCAGTGTATCATTGAAAATACCTTATAATATAACGTAATATGCAGTGTATCATTGAAAATACCTTATAATATAACGTAATATGCAGTGTATAATTGAAAATATCTTATAATATAACGTAATATGCAGTGTATCATTGAAAATACCTTAGAATATATGGTAATTCTAGTCTATCAATGAAAATACCTTATAATATAACGCAATATGCAGTGTAGCATTGAAAATACCTTATAATACGTAGTAGTTTATCATTGAAAATACCTTATAATATAACGTAATATACAGTGTATCATTGAAAATACCTTATAATACGTAGTAGTTTATCATTGAAAATACCTTATAATATATAGTAGTTTATCATTGAAAATACCTTATAATATATAGTAGTTTATCATTGAAAATACCTTATAATATAACGTAATATACTGTGTATCATTGAAAATACCTTATAATATAACGTAATATGCAGTGTATCATTGAAAATACCTTATAATATAACGTAATATGCAGTGTATCATTGAAAATACCTTATAATATAACGTAATATGCAGTGTATCATTGAAAATACCTTATAATATAACGTAATATGCAGTGTATCACTGAAAATACTTTATAATATAACATAATATGCAGTGTATCATTGAAAATACCTTCCCATATAACGTAATATGCAGTGTATCATTGAAAATACCTTATGATATAACGTAATTTGTAGTGTATCATTGAAAATACCTTATAATATATAGTAGTTTATCATTGAAAATACCTTATAATATAACTTAATATGCAGTGTATCATTGAAAATACCTTATGATATACCGTAATATGCAGTGTATCATTGAAAATACCTTATAATATAACGTAATATGCAGTGTATCATTGAAAATACCTTATAATATATCGTTATTTGTAGTGTATCTTTGAAAATACCTTATAATATAACGTAATATGCAGTGTATCATTGAAAATACCTTATGATATAACGTAATTTGTAGTGTATCATTGAAAATACCTTATAATATATAGTAGTTTATCATTGAAAATACCTTATAATATAACGTAATATGCAGTGTATCATTGAAAATACCTTCCCATATAACGTAATATGCAGTGTATCATTGAAAATACCTTCCCATATAACGTAATATGCAGTGTATCATTGAAAATACCTTATAATATATCGTAATTTGTAGTGTATCAATGAAAATACCTTCTCATATAACGTAATATGCAGTGTATCATTGAAAATACCTTATAATATATCGTAATTTGTAGTGTATCAATGAAAATACCTTCTCATAACGTAATATGCAGTGTATCATTGAATATACCTTATAATATATCGTTATTTGTAGTGTATCTTTGAAAATACCCTATAATATAACGTAATATGCAGTGTATCATTGAAAATACCTTATAATATATAGTAGTTTATCATTGAAAATACCTTATAATATAACTTAATATGCAGTGTATCATTGAAAATACCTTATAGTATAACGTAATATGCAGTGCATCATTGAAAATACCTTATAATATAACGTAATATGCAGTGTATCATTGAAAATACCATATAATATAACGTAATATACAGTGTATCATTGAAAATACCTTATAATATATCGTAATTTGTAGTGTATCAATGAAAATACCTTATAATATAACGTAATATGCAGTGTATCATTGAAAATACCTTATAATATAACTTAATATGCAGTGTATCATTGAAAATACCTTATGATATACCGTAATATGCAGTGTATCATTGAAAATACCTTATAATATAACGTAATATGCAGTGTATCATTGAAAATACCTTATAATATAATGTAATATGCAGTGTATCATTGAAAATACCTTATAATATAACGTAATATGCAGTGTATCATTGAAAATACCTTATAATATAACGTAATATGCAGTGTATCATTGAAAATACCTTATAATTTAACGTAATATGCAGTGTATCATTGAAAATACCTTATAATATAACGTAATATGCAGTGTATCATTGAAAATACCTTCCCATATAACGTAATATGCAGTGTATCATTGAAAATACCTTATAATATATCGTAATTTGTAGTGTATCAATGAAAATACCTTCTCATATAACGTAATATGCAGTGTATCATTGAAAATACCTTATAATATATCGTTATTTGTAGTGTATCTTTGAAAATACCCTATAATATAACGTAATATGCAGTGTATCATTGAAAATACCTTATAATATATAGTAGTTTATCATTGAAAATACCTTATAATATAACTTAATATGCAGTGTATCATTGAAAATACCTTATAGTATAACGTAATATGCAGTGCATCATTGAAAATACCTTATAATATAACGTAATATGCAGTGTATCATTGAAAATACCATATAATATAACGTAATATACAGTGTATCATTGAAAATACCTTATAATATATCGTAATTTGTAGTGTATCAATGAAAATACCTTATAATATAACGTAATATGCAGTGTATCATTGAAAATACCTTATAATATAACGTAATATGCAGTGTATCATTGAAAATACCTTCCCATATAACGTAATATGCAGTGTATCATTGAAAATACCTTATGATATAACGTAATTTGTAGTGTATCATTGAAAATACCTTATAATATATAGTAGTTTATCATTGAAAATACCTTATAATATAACTTAATATGCAGTGTATCATTGAAAATACCTTATGATATACCGTAATATGCAGTGTATCATTGAAAATACCTTATAATATAACGTAATATGCAGTGTATCATTGAAAATACCTTATAATATATCGTTATTTGTAGTGTATCTTTGAAAATACCTTATAATATAACGTAATATGCAGTGTATCATTGAAAATACCTTATGATATATCGTAATTTGTAGTGTATCATTGAAAATACCTTATAATATATAGTAGTTTATCATTGAAAATACCTTATAATATAACGTAATATGCAGTGTATCATTGAAAATACCTTCCCATATAACGTAATATGCAGTGTATCATTGAAAATACCTTCCCATATAACGTAATATGCAGTGTATCATTGAAAATACCTTATAATATATCGTAATTTGTAGTGTATCAATGAAAATACCTTCTCATATAACGTAATATGCAGTGTATCATTGAAAATACCTTATAATATATCGTAATTTGTAGTGTATCAATGAAAATACCTTCTCATATAACGTAATATGCAGTGTATCATTGAATATACCTTATAATATATCGTTATTTGTAGTGTATCTTTGAAAATACCCTATAATATAACGTAATATGCAGTGTATCATTGAAAATACCTTATAATATATAGTAGTTTATCATTGAAAATACCTTATAATATAACTTAATATGCAGTGTATCATTGAAAATACCTTATAGTATAACGTAATATGCAGTGCATCATTGAAAATACCTTATAATATAACGTAATATGCAGTGTATCATTGAAAATACCATATAATATAACGTAATATACAGTGTATCATTGAAAATACCTTATAATATATCGTAATTTGTAGTGTATCAATGAAAATACCTTATAATATAACGTAATATGCAGTGTATCATTGAAAATACCTTATAATATAACTTAATATGCAGTGTATCATTGAAAATACCTTATGATATACCGTAATATGCAGTGTATCATTGAAAATACCTTATAATATAACGTAATATGCAGTGTATCATTGAAAATACCTTATAATATAATGTAATATGCAGTGTATCATTGAAAATACCTTATAATATAACGTAATATGCAGTGTATCATTGAAAATACCTTATAATATATCGTTATTTGTAGTGTATCTTTGAAAATACCCTATAATATAACGTAATATGCAGTGTATCATTGAAAATACCTTATAATATATAGTAGTTTATCATTGAAAATACCTTATAATATAACTTAATATGCAGTGTATCATTGAAAATACCTTATAGTATAACGTAATATGCAGTGCATCATTGAAAATACCTTATAATATAACGTAATATGCAGTGTATCATTGAAAATACCATATAATATAACGTAATATACAGTGTATCATTGAAAATACCTTATAATATATCGTAATTTGTAGTGTATCAATGAAAATACCTTATAATATAACGTAATATGCAGTGTATCATTGAAAATACCTTATAATATAACGTAATATGCAGTGTATCATTGAAAATACCTTCCCATATAACGTAATATGCAGTGTATCATTGAAAATACCTTATGATATAACGTAATTTGTAGTGTATCATTGAAAATACCTTATAATATATAGTAGTTTATCATTGAAAATACCTTATAATATAACTTAATATGCAGTGTATCATTGAAAATACCTTATGATATACCGTAATATGCAGTGTATCATTGAAAATACCTTATAATATAACGTAATATGCAGTGTATCATTGAAAATACCTTATAATATATCGTTATTTGTAGTGTATCTTTGAAAATACCTTATAATATAACGTAATATGCAGTGTATCATTGAAAATACCTTATGATATAACGTAATTTGTAGTGTATCATTGAAAATACCTTATAATATATAGTAGTTTATCATTGAAAATACCTTATAATATAACGTAATATGCAGTGTATCATTGAAAATACCTTCCCATATAACGTAATATGCAGTGTATCATTGAAAATACCTTCCCATATAACGTAATATGCAGTGTATCATTGAAAATACCTTATAATATATCGTAATTTGTAGTGTATCAATGAAAATACCTTCTCATATAACGTAATATGCAGTGTATCATTGAAAATACCTTATAATATATCGTAAAATACCTTCACATATAACGTAATATGCAGTGTATCATTGAATATACCTTATAATATATAGTTATTTGTAGTGTATCTTTGAAAATACCCTATAATATAACGTAATATGCAGTGTATCATTGAAAATACCTTATAATATATAGTAGTTTATCATTGAAAATACCTTATAATATAACTTAATATGCAGTGTATCATTGAAAATACCTTATAGTATAACGTAATATGCAGTGCATCATTGAAAATACCTTATAATATAACGTAATATGCAGTGTATCATTGAAAATACCATATAATATAACGTAATATTCAGTGTATCATTGAAAATACCTTATAATATAACGTAATTTGTAGTGTATCAATGAAAATACCTTATAATATAACGTAATATGCAGTGTATCATTGAAAATACCTTATAATATAACTTAATATGCAGTGTATCATTGAAAATACCTTATGATATACCGTAATATGCAGTGTATCATTGAAAATACCTTATAATATAACGTAATATGCAGTGTATCATTGAAAATACCTTATAATATAATGTAATATGCAGTGTATCATTGAAAATACCTTATAATATAACGTAATATGCAGTGTATCATTGAAAATACCTTATAATATAACGTAATATGCAGTGTATCATTGAAAATACCTTATAATTTAACGTAATATGCAGTGTATCATTGAAAATACCTTATAATATAACGTAATATGCAGTGTATCATTGAAAATACCTTCCCATATAACGTAATATGCAGTGTATCATTGAAAATACCTTATAATATATC
Organism: Lasioglossum lativentre; assembly: GCA_916610255.1. Lineage (NCBI taxonomy): Eukaryota > Metazoa > Arthropoda > Insecta > Hymenoptera > Halictidae > Lasioglossum > Lasioglossum lativentre. Next base: position 119,308 of record CAKAJI010000501.1, read on the forward strand.
GTAATTTGTAGTGTATCAATGAAAATACCTTCTCATATAACGTAATATGCAGTGTATCATTGAAAATACCTTATAATATATCGTTATTTGTAGTGTATCTTTGAAAATACCCTATAATATAACGTAATATGCAGTGTATCATTGAAAATACCTTATAATATATAGTAGTTTATCATTGAAAATACCTTATAATATAACTTAATATGCAGTGTATCATTGAAAATACCTTATAGTATAACGTAATATGCAGTGCATCATTGAAAATACCTTATAATATAACGTAATATGCAGTGTATCATTGAAAATACCATATAATATAACGTAATATACAGTGTATCATTGAAAATACCTTATAATATATCGTAATTTGTAGTGTATCAATGAAAATACCTTATAATATAACGTAATATGCAGTGTATCATTGAAAATACCTTATAATATAACGTAATATGCAGTGTATCATTGAAAATACCTTCCCATATAACGTAATATGCAGTGTACCAATGAAAATACCTTATAATATAACGTAATATGCAGTGTATCATTGAAAATACCTTATAATACGTAGTAGTTTATCATTGAAAATACCTTATAATATATAGTAGTTTATCATTGAAAATACCTTATAATATATAGTAGTTTATCATTGAAAATACCTTATAATATAACGTAATATGCAGTGTATCATTGAAAATACCTTATAATATAACGTAATATGCAGTGTATCATTGAAAATACCTTAGAATATACGGTAATTCTTGTCTATCAATGAAAATACCTTATAATATAACGTAATATGCAGTGTATCATTGAAAATACCTTATAATATAACGTAATATGCAGTGTATCATTGAAAATACCTTATAATATAACGTAATATGCAGTGTATAATTGAAAATATCTTATAATATAACGTAATATGCAGTGTATCATTGAAAATACCTTAGAATATATGGTAATTCTAGTCTATCAATGAAAATACCTTATAATATAACGCAATATGCAGTGTAGCATTGAAAATACCTTATAATACGTAGTAGTTTATCATTGAAAATACCTTATAATATAACGTAATATACAGTGTATCATTGAAAATACCTTATAATACGTAGTAGTTTATCATTGAAAATACCTTATAATATATAGTAGTTTATCATTGAAAATACCTTATAATATATAGTAGTTTATCATTGAAAATACCTTATAATATAACGTAATATACTGTGTATCATTGAAAATACCTTATAATATAACGTAATATGCAGTGTATCATTGAAAATACCTTATAATATAACGTAATATGCAGTGTATCATTGAAAATACCTTATAATATAACGTAATATGCAGTGTATCATTGAAAATACCTTATAATATAACGTAATATGCAGTGTATCACTGAAAATACTTTATAATATAACATAATATGCAGTGTATCATTGAAAATACCTTCCCATATAACGTAATATGCAGTGTATCATTGAAAATACCTTATGATATAACGTAATTTGTAGTGTATTATTGAAAATACCTTATAATATATAGTAGTTTATCATTGAAAATACCTTATAATATAACTTAATATGCAGTGTATCATTGAAAATACCTTATGATATACCGTAATATGCAGTGTATCATTGAAAATACCTTATAATATAACGTAATATGCAGTGTATCATTGAAAATACCTTATAATATATCGTTATTTGTAGTGTATCTTTGAAAATACCTTATAATATAACGTAATATGCAGTGTATCATTGAAAATACCTTATGATATAACGTAATTTGTAGTGTATCATTGAAAATACCTTATAATATATAGTAGTTTATCATTGAAAATACCTTATAATATAACGTAATATGCAGTGTATCATTGAAAATACCTTCCCATATAACGTAATATGCAGTGTATCATTGAAAATACCTTCCCATATAACGTAATATGCAGTGTATCATTGAAAATACCTTATAATATATCGTAATTTGTAGTGTATCAATGAAAATACCTTCTCATATAACGTAATATGCAGTGTATCATTGAAAATACCTTATAATATATCGTAATTTGTAGTGTATCAATGAAAATACCTTCTCATATAACGTAATATGCAGTGTATCATTGAATATACCTTATAATATATCGTTATTTGTAGTGTATCTTTGAAAATACCCTATAATATAACGTAATATGCAGTGTATCATTGAAAATACCTTATAATATATAGTAGTTTATCATTGAAAATACCTTATAATATAACTTAATATGCAGTGTATCATTGAAAATACCTTATAGTATAACGTAATATGCAGTGCATCATTGAAAATACCTTATAATATAACGTAATATGCAGTGTATCATTGAAAATACCATATAATATAACGTAATATACAGTGTATCATTGAAAATACCTTATAATATATCGTAATTTGTAGTGTATCAATGAAAATACCTTATAATATAACGTAATATGCAGTGTATCATTGAAAATACCTTATAATATAACTTAATATGCAGTGTATCATTGAAAATACCTTATGATATACCGTAATATGCAGTGTATCATTGAAAATACCTTATAATATAACGTAATATGCAGTGTATCATTGAAAATACCTTATAATATAATGTAATATGCAGTGTATCATTGAAAATACCTTATAATATAACGTAATATGCAGTGTATCATTGAAAATACCTTATAATATAACGTAATATGCAGTGTATCATTGAAAATACCTTATAATATAACGTAATATGCAGTGTATCATTGAAAATACCTTATAATATAACGTAATATGCAGTGTATCATTGAAAATACCTTCCCATATAACGTAATATGCAGTGTATCATTGAAAATACCTTATAATATATCGTAATTTGTAGTGTATCAATGAAAATACCTTCTCATATAACGTAATATGCAGTGTATCATTGAAAATACCTTATAATATATCGTTATTTGTAGTGTATCTTTGAAAATACCCTATAATATAACGTAATATGCAGTGTATCATTGAAAATACCTTATAATATATAGTAGTTTATCATTGAAAATACCTTATAATATAACTTAATATGCAGTGTATCATTGAAAATACCTTATAGTATAACGTAATATGCAGTGCATCATTGAAAATACCTTATAATATAACGTAATATGCAGTGTATCATTGAAAATACCTTATAATATAACGTAATATACAGTGTATCATTGAAAATACCTTATAATATATCGTAATTTGTAGTGTATCAATGAAAATACCTTATAATATAACGTAATATGCAGTGTATCATTGAAAATACCTTATAATATAACGTAATATGCAGTGTATCATTGAAAATACCTTCCCATATAACGTAATATGCAGTGTATCATTGAAAATACCTTATAATATAACGTAATATGCAGTGTATCATTGAAAATACCTTATAATACGTAGTAGTTTATCATTGAAAATACCTTATAATATATAGTAGTTTATCATTGAAAATACCTTATAATATATAGTAGTTTATCATTGAAAATACCTTATAATATAACGTAATATGCTGTGTATCATTGAAAATACCTTATAATATAACGTAATATGCAGTGTATCATTGAAAATACCTTAGAATATACGGTAATTCTTGTCTATCAATGAAAATACCTTATAATATAACGTAATATGCAGTGTATCATTGAAAATACCTTATAATATAACGTAATATGCAGTGTATCATTGAAAATACCTTATAATATAACGTAATATGCAGTGTATAATTGAAAATATCTTATAATATAACGTAATATGCAGTGTATCATTGAAAATACCTTAGAATATATGGTAATTCTAGTCTATCAATGAAAATACCTTATAATATAACGCAATATGCAGTGTAGCATTGAAAATACCTTATAATACGTAGTAGTTTATCATTGAAAATACCTTATAATATAACGTAATATACAGTGTATCATTGAAAATACCTTATAATACGTAGTAGTTTATCATTGAAAATACCTTATAATATATAGTAGTTTATCATTGAAAATACCTTATAATATATAGTAGTTTATCATTGAAAATACCTTATAATATAACGTAATATACTGTGTATCATTGAAAATACCTTATAATATAACGTAATATGCAGTGTATCATTGAAAATACCTTATAATATAACGTAATATGCAGTGTATCATTGAAAATACCTTATAATATAACGTAATATGCAGTGTATCATTGAAAATACCTTATAATATAACGTAATATGCAGTGTATCACTGAAAATACTTTATAATATAACGTAATATGCAGTGTATCATTGAAAATACCTTCCCATATAACGTAATATGCAGTGTATCATTGAAAATACCTTATGATATAACGTAATTTGTAGTGTATCATTGAAAATACCTTATAATATATAGTAGTTTATCATTGAAAATACCTTATAATATAACTTAATATGCAGTGTATCATTGAAAATACCTTATGATATACCGTAATATGCAGTGTATCATTGAAAATACCTTATAATATAACGTAATATGCAGTGTATCATTGAAAATACCTTAAAATATATCGTTATTTGTAGTGTATCTTTGAAAATACCTTATAATATAACGTAATATGCAGTGTATCATTGAAAATACCTTATGATATAACGTAATTTGTAGTGTATCATTGAAAATACCTTATAATATATAGTAGTTTATCATTGAAAATACCTTATAATATAACGTAATATGCAGTGTATCATTGAAAATACCTTATAATATAACGTAATATGCAGTGTATCATTGAAAATACCTTATAATATAACGTAATATGCAGTGTATCATTGAAAATACCTTAGAATATACGGTAATTCTTGTCTATCAATGAAAATACCTTATAATATAACGTAATATGCAGTGTATCATTGAAAATACCTTCCCATATAACGTAATATGCAGTGTATCATTGAAAATACCTTCCCATATAACGTAATATGCAGTGTATCATTGAAAATACCTTATAATATATCGTAATTTGTAGTGTATCAATGAAAATACCTTCTCATATAACGTAATATGCAGTGTATCATTGAAAATACCTTATAATATATCGTTATTTGTAGTGTATCTTTGAAAATACCTTATAATATAACGTAATATGCAGTGTATCACTGAAAATACCTTATGATATAACGTAATTTGTAGTGTATCATTGAAAATACCTTATAATATATAGTAGTTTATCATTGAAAATACCTTATAATATAACGTAATATGCAGTGTATCATTGAAAATACCTTATAATATAACGTAATATGCAGTGTATCATTGAAAATACCTTCCCATATAATGTAATATGCAGTGTATCATTGAAAATACCTTATAATATATCGTAATTTGTAGTGTATCAATGAAAATACCTTCTCATATAACGTAATATGCAGTGTATCATTGAAAATACCTTATAATATATCGTTATTTGTAGTGTATCTTTGAAAATACCTTATAATATAACGTAATATGCAGTGTATCATTGGAAATACCTTATAATATATCGTAATTTTTTAGTGTATCATTGAAAATACCTAATAATATAACGTAATATGCAGTGTATCATTGAAAATACCTTAGAATATATGGTAATTCTTGTCTTTTAATGAAAATACCTTATAATATAACGTAATATGCAGAGCATCATTGAAAATACCTTATAATATAACGTAATATGCAGTGTATCATTGAAGATGCCTTATAATATAACGTAATATGCAGTGTATCATTGAAAATGCCTTATAATATAATCTAATATGCAGTGTATCATTGAAAATACCTTAGAATATACGGTAATTCTTGTCTATCAATGAAAATACCTTATAATATAACGTAATATGCAGTGTATCATTGAAAATACCTTCCCATATTACGTAATATGCAGTGTATCATTGAAAATACCTTCCCATATAACGTAATATGCAGTGTATCATTGAAAATACCTTATAATATATCGTAATTTGTAGTGTATCAATGAAAATACCTTCTCATATAACGTAATATGCAGTGTATCATTGAATATACCTTATAATATATCGTTATTTGTAGTGTATCTTTGAAAATACCCTATAATATAACGTAATATGCAGTGTATCATTGAAAATACCTTATAATATATAGTAGTTTATCATTGAAAATACCTTATAATATAACTTAATATGCAGTGTATCATTGAAAATACCTTATAGTATAACGTAATATGCAGTGCATCATTGAAAATACCTTATAATATAACGTAATATGCAGTGTATCATTGAAAATACCATATAATATAACGTAATATACAGTGTATCATTGAAAATACCTTATAATATATCGTAATTTGTAGTGTATCAATGAAAATACCTTATAATATAACGTAATATGCAGTGTATCATTGAAAATACCTTATAATATAACGTAATATGCAGTGTATCATTGAAAATACCTTATGATATACCGTAATATGCAGTGTATCATTGAAAATACCTTATAATATAACGTAATATGCAGTGTATCATTGAAAATACCTTATAATATAATGTAATATGCAGTGTATCATTGAAAATACCTTATAATATAACGTAATATGCAGTGTATCATTGAAAATACCTTATAATATAACGTAATATGCAGTGTATCATTGAAAATACCTTATAATTTAACGTAATATGCAGTGTATCATTGAAAATACCTTATAATATAACGTAATATGCAGTGTATCATTGAAAATACCTTCCCATATAACGTAATATGCAGTGTATCATTGAAAATACCTTATAATATATCGTAATTTGTAGTGTATCAATGAAAATACCTTCTCATATAACGTAATATGCAGTGTATCATTGAAAATACCTTATAATATATCGTTATTTGTAGTGTATCTTTGAAAATACCCTATAATATAACGTAATATGCAGTGTATCATTGAAAATACCTTATAATATATAGTAGTTTATCATTGAAAATACCTTATAATATAACTTAATATGCAGTGTATCATTGAAAATACCTTATAGTATAACGTAATATGCAGTGCATCATTGAAAATACCTTATAATATAACGTAATATGCAGTGTATCATTGAAAATACCATATAATATAACGTAATATACAGTGTATCATTGAAAATACCTTATAATATATCGTAATTTGTAGTGTATCAATGAAAATACCTTATAATATAACGTAATATGCAGTGTATCATTGAAAATACCTTATAATATAACGTAATATGCAGTGTATCATTGAAAATACCTTCCCATATAACGTAATATGCAGTGTATCATTGAAAATACCTTATAATATAACGTAATATGCAGTGTATCATTGAAAATACCTTATAATACGTAGTAGTTTATCATTGAAAATACCTTATAATATATAGTAGTTTATCATTGAAAATACCTTATAATATATAGTAGTTTATCATTGAAAATACCTTATAATATATCGTTATTTGTAGTGTATCTTTGAAAATACCTTATAATATAACGTAATATGCAGTGTATCATTGAAAATACCTTATGATATAACGTAATTTGTAGTGTATCATTGAAAATACCTTATAATATATAGTAGTTTATCATTGAAAATACCTTATAATATAACGTAATATGCAGTGTATCATTGAAAATACCTTATAATATAACGTAATATGCAGTGTATCATTGAAAATACCTTCCCATATAATGTAATATGCAGTGTATCATTGAAAATACCTTATAATATATCGTAATTTGTAGTGTATCAATGAAAATACCTTCTCATATAACGTAATATGCAGTGTATCATTGAAAATACCTTATAATATATCGTTATTTGTAGTGTATCTTTGAAAATACCTTATAATATAACGTAATATGCAGTGTATCATTGGAAATACCTTATAATATATCGTAATTTTTTAGTGTATCATTGAAAATACCTAATAATATAACGTAATATGCAGTGTATCATTGAAAATACCTTAGAATATATGGTAATTCTTGTCTTTTAATGAAAATACCTTATAATATAACGTAATATGCAGAGCATCATTGAAAATACCTTATAATATAACGTAATATGCAGTGTATCATTGAAAATACCTTATAATATAACGTAATATGCAGTGTATCATTGAAAATACCTTATAATTTAACGTAATATGCAGTGTATCATTGAAAATACCTTAGAATATACGGTAATTCTTGTCTATCAATGAAAATACCTTATAATATAACGTAATATGCAGTGTATCATTGAAAATACCTTCCCATATAACGTAATATGCAGTGTATCATTGAAAATACCTTCCCATATAACGTAATATGCAGTGTATCATTGAAAATACCTTATAATATATCGTAATTTGTAGTGTATCAATGAAAATACCTTCTCATATAACGTAATATGCAGTGTATCATTGAATATACCTTATAATATATCGTTATTTGTAGTGTATCTTTGAAAATACCCTATAATATAACGTAATATGCAGTGTATCATTGAAAATACCTTATAATATATAGTAGTTTATCATTGAAAATACCTTATAATATAACTTAATATGCAGTGTATCATTGAAAATACCTTATAGTATAACGTAATATGCAGTGCATCATTGAAAATACCTTATAATATAACGTAATATGCAGTGTATCATTGAAAATACCATATAATATAACGTAATATACAGTGTATCATTGAAAATACCTTATAATATATCGTAATTTGTAGTGTATCAATGAAAATACCTTATAATATAACGTAATATGCAGTGTATCATTGAAAATACCTTATAATATAATTTAATATGCAGTGTATCATTGAAAATACCTTATGATATACCGTAATATGCAGTGTATCATTGAAAATACCTTATAATATAACGTAATATGCAGTGTATCATTGAAAATACCTTATAATATAATGTAATATGCAGTGTATCATTGAAAATACCTTATAATATAACGTAATATGCAGTGTATCATTGAAAATACCTTATAATATAACGTAATATGCAGTGTATCATTGAAAATACCTTATAATATAAGGCAATATGCAGTGTATCATCGAAAATACCTTATAATATAACGTAATATGCAGTGTATCATTGAAAATACCTTATAATACGTAGTAGTTTATCATTGAAAATACCTTATAATATATAGTAGTTTATCATTGAAAATACCTTATAATATATAGTAGTTTATCATTGAAAATACCTTATAATATAACGTAATATGCTGTGTATCATTGAAAATACCTTATAATATAACGTAATATGCAGTGTATCATTGAAAATACCTTAGAATATACGGTAATTCTTGTCTATCAATGAAAATACCTTATAATATAACGTAATATGCAGTGTATCATTGAAAATACCTTATAATATAACGTAATATGCAGTGTATCATTGAAAATACCTTATAATATAACGTAATATGCAGTGTATAATTGAAAATATCTTATAATATAACGTAATATGCAGTGTATCATTGAAAATACCTTAGAATATATGGTAATTCTAGTCTACCAATGAAAATACCTTATAATATAACGCAATATGCAGTGTAGCATTGAAAATACCTTATAATACGTAGTAGTTTATCATTGAAAATACCTTATAATATAACGTAATATACAGTGTATCATTGAAAATACCTTATAATACGTAGTAGTTTATCATTGAAAATACCTTATAATATATAGTAGTTTATCATTGAAAATACCTTATAATATATAGTAGTTTATCATTGAAAATACCTTATAATATAACGTAATATACTGTGTATCATTGAAAATACCTTATAATATAACGTAATATGCAGTGTAACATTGAAAATACCTTATAATATAACGTAATATGCAGTGTATCATTGAAAATACCTTATAATATAACGTAATATGCAGTGTATCATTGAAAATACCTTATAATATAACGTAATATGCAGTGTATCATTGAAAATACTTTATAATATAACATAATATGCAGTGTATCATTGAAAATACCTTCCCATATAACGTAATATGCAGTGTATCATTGAAAATACCTTATGATATAACGTAATTTGTAGTGTATCATTGAAAATACCTTATAATATAACTTAATATGCAGTGTATCATTGAAAATACCTTATGATATACCGTAATATGCAGTGTATCATTGAAAATACCTTATAATATAACGTAATATGCAGTGTATCATTGAAAATACCTTATGATATAACGTAATTTGTAGTGTATCATTGAAAATACCTTATAATATATAGTAGTTTATCATTGAAAATACCTTATAATATATAGTAGTTTATCATTGAAAATACCTTATAATATATAGTAGTTTATCATTGAAAATACCTTATAATATAACGTAATATGCTGTGTATCATTGAAAATACCTTATAATATAACGTAATATGCAGTGTATCATTGAAAATACCTTAGAATATACGGTAATTCTTGTCTATCAATGAAAATACCTTATAATATAACGTAATATGCAGTGTATCATTGAAAATACCTTATAATATAACGTAATATGCAGTGTATCATTGAAAATACCTTATAATATAACGTAATATGCAGTGTATAATTGAAAATATCTTATAATATAACGTAATATGCAGTGTATCATTGAAAATACCTTAGAATATATGGTAATTCTAGTCTATCAATGAAAATACCTTATAATATAACGCAATATGCAGTGTAGCATTGAAAATACCTTATAATACGTAGTAGTTTATCATTGAAAATACCTTATAATATAACGTAATATACAGTGTATCATTGAAAATACCTTATAATACGTAGTAGTTTATCATTGAAAATACCTTATAATATATAGTAGTTTATCATTGAAAATACCTTATAATATATAGTAGTTTATCATTGAAAATACCTTATAATATAACGTAATATACTGTGTATCATTGAAAATACCTTATAATATAACGTAATATGCAGTGTAACATTGAAAATACCTTATAATATAACGTAATATGCAGTGTATCATTGAAAATACCTTATAATATAACGTAATATGCAGTGTATCATTGAAAATACCTTATAATATAACGTAATATGCAGTGTATCATTGAAAATACTTTATAATATAACATAATATGCAGTGTATCATTGAAAATACCTTCCCATATAACGTAATATGCAGTGTATCATTGAAAATACCTTATGATATAACGTAATTTGTAGTGTATCATTGAAAATACCTTATAATATATAGTAGTTTATCATTGAAAATACCTTATAATATAACTTAATATGCAGTGTATCATTGAAAATACCTTATGATATACCGTAATATGCAGTGTATCATTGAAAATACCTTATAATATAACGTAATATGCAGTGTATCATTGAAAATACCTTATGATATAACGTAATTTGTAGTGTATCATTGAAAATACCTTATAATATATAGTAGTTTATCATTGAAAATACCTTATAATATAACGTAATATGCAGTGTATCATTGAAAATACCTTATAATATAACGTAATATGCAGTGTATCATTGAAAATACCTTATAATATAACGTAATATGCAGTGTATCATTGAAAATACCTTCCCATATAACGTAATATGCAGTGTATCATTGAAAATACATAAGAATATATGGTAATTCTTGTCTATCAATGAAAATACCTTATAATATAACGTAATATGCAGTGTATCATTGAAAATACCTTCCCATATAACGTAATATGCAGTGTATCATTGAAAATACCTTATAATATAACGTAATATGCAGTGTATCATTGAAAATACCTTATAATATAACGTAATATGCAGTGTATCATTGAAAATACCTTATAATATAACGTAATATGCAGTGTATCATTGAAAATACCATATAATATAACGTAATATGCAGTGTATCATTGAAAATACCTTATAATATAACGTAATATGCAGTGTATCATTGAAAATACCTTCCCATATAACGTAATATGCAGTGTATCATTGAAAATACCTTATGATATAACGTAATATGCAGTGTATCATTGAAAATACCTTATAATATATAGTAGTTTATCATTGAAAATACCTTATAATATAACTTAATATGCAGTGTATCATTGAAAATACCTTATGATATACCGTAATATGCAGTGTATCATTGAAAATACCTTATAATATAACGTAATATGCAGTGTATCATTGAAAATACCTTATAATATAACGTAATATGCAGTGTATCATTGAAAATACCTTATAATATAACGCAATATGCAGTGTATCATTGAAAATACCTTATAATACGTAGTAGTTTATCATTGAAAATACCTTATAATATAACGTAATATGCAGTGTATCATTGAAAATACCTTATAATACGTAGTAGTTTATCATTGAAAATACCTTATAATATATAGTAGTTTATCATTGAAAATACCTTATAATATATAGTAGTTTATCATTGAAAATACCTTATAATATAACGTAATATGCTGTGTATCATTGAAAATACCTTATAATATAACGTAATATGCAGTGTATCATTGAAAATACCTTATAATATAACGTAATATGCAGTGTGTCATTGAACATACCTTATAATATAACGTAATATGCAGTGTATCATTGAAAATACCTTAGAATATATGGTAATTGTAGTCTATCAATGAAAATACCTTACAATATAACGCAATATGCAGTGTATCATTGAAAATACCTTATAATACGTAGTAGTTTATCATTGAAAATACCTTATAATATAACGTAATATGCAGTGTATCATTGAAAATACCTTATAATATATAGTAGTTTATCATTGAAAATACCTTATAACATAACGTAATATGCTGTGTATCATTGAAAATACCTTATAATATAACGTAATATGCAGTGTATCATTGAAAATACCTTCCCATATAACGTAATATGCAGTGTATCATTGAAAATACCTTAGAATATATGGTAATTCTTGTCTATCAATGAAAATACCTTATAATATAACGTAATATGCAGTGTATCAATGAAAATACCTTCCCATATAACGTAATATGCAGTGTATCATTGAAAATACCTTATAATATAACGTAATATGCAGTGTATCATTGAAAATACCTTATAATATAACGTAATATGCAGTGTATCATTGAAAATACCTTATAATATAACGTAATATGCAGTGTATCATTGAAAATACCATATAATATAACGTAATATGCAGTGTATCATTGAAAATACCTTATAATATAACGTAATATGCAGTGTATCATTGAAAATACCTTCCCATATAACATAATATGCAGTGTATCATTGAAAATACCTTATAATGTAACGTAATATGCAGTGTATCATTGAAAATACCTTATAATACGTAGTAGTTTATCATTGAAAATACCTTATAATATATAGTAGTTTATCATTGAAAATACCTTATAATATATAGTAGTTTATCATTGAAAATACCTTAAAATATAACGTAATATGCTGTGTATCATTGAAAATACCTTATAATATAACGTAATATGCAGTGTATCATTGAAAATACCTTATAATATAACGTAATATGCAGTGTATCATTGAAAACACCTTATAATATAACGTAATATGCAGTGTATCATTGAAA